>CAKNWT010252873.1:0-30122 GCA_932066315.1 Andricus coriarius | reverse complement strand
GATGTTAACGGACCGCGACTTTCTCAACTGCGCAAGTGTTGCGTTAACTGGACTATTGACAAAAAAAAATCAAATGGGTCCAAATTTGAGAAAAAGTCAAATTTATTTTTGATTTTCGAAAACGGAGGTCAAATGGCGTTTCTCGAAAATGGTAATAACCAGTTAAAATATCATGAAAAAGTCTATCGAAAACATATACAGGGTGTCCCACGAGAACTCTGATTCCTTTTAGGGGGCCGTAGGGGGAGTAAAAGTAAATAAAAAAGTCCCCCAAAATGTTTGGATCTGGGGCATATTTTGGGAACAACAGAGGGTACAAATTGTATGTTCGTGTGAACATGTGTGGCGTGCACATTTCACGGCAAACAGGCAGTCCCCCACCAAAGCGCTTGATGTAGTGAGGTAGCACGCCACACATGCTCACACGTATATACAATTTGTACCCTTTGTTGTTCCCCTCTAAAAGGAACCAGAGTTGTCGTAGGACACCCTGTATAGACATTTTTTAGGGTTGAACCACTTGAGAAATTATTCCTTATATGTAAAATCCGTATCAGCAGAGAGTGGCGCAGATCTCTAATTCGAGCTATTTTTTTCTAAATTTTTTCATGATATGACCCTCAAAGAGGCAATTGCTTTTGATTTTTTATTTTATTGGAAATTTCATCAGGATAAGGCCACCGAAGATGTAATTTTTGGTGAAATTACCATTACCACCAATATGGAATATAAAATCGTATCCTATGCTTATTTTTCTTGTTTTGAAATAATTTGGGTATATACTAGCATCACGAACGCGAGATTTTTTTCATAACAGTAATCAAGAATAATTATTTCATTTCAGGATACATTGGCAAATTTAGAACGACAAATATATGCTTTTGAAGGCAGCTACCTAGAGGATACGCAATTATATGGCAACATAATTCGAGGTTGGGACAGATATTTAGCTAGTAATAAGAATACCAATAGTAAAGCAGACAAACGCAACAGAAAATTCAAAGAAGCTGAAAGATTGTTCTCAAAGTCCTCCATCACATCAATGGCAGTAAGTATGCGCAATAAGGCTCTTAAATCGTTCGAAGTGATTAAATTTGCATGTACACTGGAACATGTGTTAACACTAAAATCCTTGCATGCTCAGGACCCAATAAATACACCGATTTTAACAGAGAGATGTAGTCTTAATGACCATAATCAGACTTTACAGACCGCTCTTTTTCGTACACGTTCTCACTTCATCCTCAGTTACGAACTCTCTCCGAGTCTTCTACTTCCGGTTCACGTACTTCATATTCATTTTACAACCATTCCTTTAAATCCAACTTCCGTTTTTCAATTACAAGTTATAGAAATAGAACACATTATGAACATATTAAACTTAATATTTAAGTCTTAAGAACTTGGCCATCCTTCTAATAACTCGACCTCGAGTTAGTAAGCCACAGGTTCACCGCAGCGATCAGGATTCCGGAAAACACGACCACTTCTGGTCACTGTGTTTGGATCAAAGGGTGGAGACTCATCTGTGATTCTCAGCATCTCGTTTTCTTCGTCTGGATCTATCATTCCCAAATGATCGTTAGTGGGCTCAATTTCGTCCTTGTCAAGCTGATAGCTCTTGTGCAGATGTTTCATCTCGGAAACACTCATTCTCATCTACACTGAATTGATCATCGTCTTGCAAATCTGATTCTCCTTGTTCCAACCATGGATTCCAAAGTTCTAGTTAAGTAATATGTGCTGTACTGGCATAACGACGTCCAGATTTCACCACTTCTAAGTCCGTAACAGCGTGTCACCAGGGAAAATTTTATAAATAACCAGCGGACCTCGATATTTTTGTTGAAGTTTTTTTGAATCGCCTGTGGATACTGGATTCATCCTCATCCACACCACTTTTTCGATTTGGTAATGAACATTCCGATAACGGGTTTGATCATAATGCTGCTTACATTTTTCTTGTTCGGCCAGAATTCTCTGTCGGGCTGCTTCACGAAGAATAGTCGAATCTGATAGTCTTCATGCTCAGTCAAGTTTCTCAAAACACCCTCGTCATGTCGTGGAAAGTACCCATAAAGTAACTCGAATGGGCTTTTATCAGTCGTTTTATTCACTGATTCATTAAGGTCTCTGGCAATTACATTTAGGTGACGATCCCAATCTCTCCATTCTCTACCCGTAGACTTACTTGTATCACTGGGAGCAAGACATTGTTTACCCTCTACACTTGTTCCTTGGCTTGTGCATGTCGAGGGAAATTTAAGAAATGTTTAATCCCATGCTTAGCACACAAGTCAGCGAACTTATCGGAGGTAAAGCAAGTTCCGCTGTCGGTAATCACAAGCTTAGGGGCTCCAAAGTCCAACAAAAATTCTTATAAACACTGTATAACTCCATCAGCTGATGTGTTCTTTGTTGGTTCAAGGCGGACATATTTGGTTAAGTTGTCAATCTTTACCACAATTTATTTGTTTTTGCGCGAATTTGATACAAAAGGTCTGAGATGATCCAGGTTGTGGACTTCAAAGGGCCTCTTACTCGGAGGTATCGGGTGTCATTCACCGGGCTGTCGAGCTGCGACCGCCTTCGTAAATAGAAACTGTATACACGACCTTATGTGTTGGCGGACGTACCGGCGCAATCCCGGAAAGTAATAATAATGCTCTATCTTTTTTATAGTTCTTTCCAAACCAAAGTAACCTTCCACATCGTGTTAGCGAATAGTCAAGCTCTTGCTCAGTGAACGTGGTACGACATATTTTAAATCCTGACTCACTCGTTTATAGAGAATACCTTCATTTAGTTAATTGTTCAGAGTTTCTCCTTTCTTGTGTTTAGTTCTTTGATTCTCACTTCTCTTCAGGATTTCATACTCCTTACATAGATCGGCGTCAAGAAACGTCATGCGTATTGAAACATCACAATTTCATCTTCCATGAAAATAGCGGTGTACATCAATAAAGAGTCCTCAATTGGTTCTTCTTCGGGTTCCTGAACAGGGGCTCGACTGAGTGCGTCCACTTGTGCTAACTTTTATCCAGGGCGATGTACGATGTCGAACTCGTAATCATTCAGCAAATTACTCCATCTAGCTACTTGCGATTCCTTTGTCTTGTGAATGTTAAGGTAGACCAACGCTTGGCAATCTGTGATGATTATAAATTTTATGTTGATCAACATCGGACGTAAGCGATTTACCGCCCAGATTATGGCTCTCAGTTCCAATTTGCTTGAGTGATAATTTTTCTTAAAATCATTGATTCGTCGACTCACTGCGTAAACCATGTGTACCTTCGTGTCATCTCCACGTTGTAGTAGCATTCCCGCCAAGGCTTTCGAGCTTACACCCATATGAAGCTTTACTTCCGTTTCCCAGATAAATTCGACTTTGGGTTTAAGTAGGTCAAACAAAGATCCGGCTCTCTCTGCAAACTTCGGTACATATCGACGAAAGAATCCGATCATTCCCAAAAATCTTTTTACTTTAGTTGCATTTTCTAGCGAGTTAAATTCCAACACAGCTCGTAACTTTTGCTTATTTATTTATTTGAGAAAATTAGAAAGCCCGGTTCGATTCTATGAGCCGAAATCTCGAATCCTAAGTAGGCTACTCTCTCCATCAAAAACTGACACTTCGAGAAGTTTATGGTCAGGCCTACTTTCTTCAGAGCCTCTAACATCATATTAAGTCTTTCTTTCAGATCTTCCCAACTTTTCCCCGGAATGAGGATATCATCCAAGTAGAAGAGACTTAAGGTATCTTGAAGCGGTCCATGTACCTTCTGCATGAGCTTCGAGATATAGAATGGGACATTAGTTAGTCCAAACGTCATCCTCGTAAGTCAGCAGTATTTTTTGGCGTAATTATTGCCGTCTTATGTCTGCTCTCTTTATCCAGAGGAATTTGCATATATCCATGCGCTAAGTCCAAGGTGATAAATGACGTACTTCCACTAAGTAATGGCACATGATCATCGATATTTGTTAAGGGGAAGTTCATTTGTTCCGTTTGCGCGTTCAACTTGCGATAGGCAATAACCAATCGCAGTTCACCATTCTTCTTCCGTACCAGCAGAACAGGTCTACCGCATGGTGAATTGGTTTCGACAATCAATGCTACCTCCTTGTATGTGCTTAAGATTATATAAATCTCCTTACGATCCTTGTCACTACTCTCTGATTTTTTCATTTAGTCCGGTCACTTTGGGCGTCAATATGTCGGAGACGAAAAATGGTTTCAAAAAACTGTAAACTGCACGTGAATATGTCTTCAGTTCTGCGTCGAATACGTGTTTTGCGGTTATTGTGGGAAAATCTGGTGAAGAGCTGTCATCGTTTGTTTGTCCAAAAACACCGAAATAAGGCGCTTCAACTACAGAGGTCAACTTTGAAAAGCTCCTGTATTGCCAATTTCGTCTTGAAAATATTGATAACAAAATTTTCGCTTATTCTTCAAAGCCTTAAGAACTTATATTTGTTTCAAAAAATTAAATTTTCATAAACATGGCTGTAAAGTAGTTTACGAGAAAAAAAATTATCTCCCGTACTACTGCACCTACGACAACAAACAAAAATGGAAAACATATATTAATTTTGTGTTAATTTAGTCATTTGAAAACTTTTGATCAAAAATGACGCAATAGAGGTGCCTGCTTCATTGAAGTATAGCGGTACATTCAAAGAACCGCGTGGGGCTTTAAAATATTTATTATTTCTCATAAACATTTTTTCAACTTTGAATCGCGATTCATTGCAGCGGGTGCCTCACTGAATGGATTATCATGGCGTTCCTTGAGTCTGAGATCGTTTCGTCTCTTCGTATACTCCACATAAGGAAGTTTCGTCTAACTCCGTCCTATTAAAACTGGAAGAGGTTGAGAATCGTCTGGTACTATGCGCACAGGTGCCTTTTCAGCTCTTACTCCATCCACCGACACTTGAGCTTTTATAAATCCTGGGGACGTCACCAGAAAATGAGCTGATCCGACACTTTTTAGTTCCATAGGTTCTCGAATTATTTCATACCCTTCAGTTAACGCCGCTGTTGCCTTTATTATGCACTCCGAGCTGCCACCATTAATGAGTGAATTTCCATCGAATTCCATCGACCTTTACCTTTTTAATATACCTAATTATTGAATTGTTCACTTGACCATCGACCTGATGAATTCATTGGCTGGTTGTCTTTGCCGAAGCTTTTGGACAATGCCTCTGAGTATGTCCAGTCTGTTGACAGATGCGACATATTAATTCCTTTAATGGATCAGGGTTTGGCAGAGATGTTAATTCCCGGTCCACATTTGAGGTCCCCACTTTTTCTTTTTGTTCCGTCTGTTTTTTTTGTCGAGTGTTTGCCGTTCCCCTTGTTTTATTCTTTGTTGTGTCACTGGAATTTCAAATTCTTTCCCTTCTTTATAGACTCAATTGTTCCTGTTCTTGAATATCGCGGATTAATTCCTCCAAATCTTTACGGTTTTTCGTTGCCAAAGTCAACGCTAAGTCTCTTAAGTAGAGTCCAAGAAGCAGTTGTTAATGAGTGTCTTTAACACCTAATTCTATCTCGTGACATAAATGTGCCTTTTCCATATAATAGGCAGTGATTGATTCGTTTTTATTATGAACTTTTTCTCTCATTCTTTTCCACTTCGTTAAAAATCATTTCGCTCTGATAAACATTTTCTCAAATGCTGTTTGGAATCCTTTCCCATCCTGAATTTCCTTCGACCACATTCTAAACCAATCCAGAGCCCGAACCGTCTCCAACATTTTTTTGTTTTAGTTGTCCTTCACTTCAAATGCGAATATTTGTACAGAAACTGAATCTACGACTTTGTAATCAGAATCATTTGAAAGATTATAAAATTTTGCGTCGAATTTGTTTAGGTTGGCGTTATATTAATGAAGGAATGAAAAAATATTTTGCTTTGAAATCAAAGATTTTTGTAACCCAATTAACATTTTGAAATAATGAGTTCAGCTCTTTGCCAAATGTAGAAAAAAGTTCCAAATGTTTACTCGTGCAATATGAATTTTTGGGAGCCGAAAGTCCGAGATTCGTCGTTAACCTTCATTTTTTATGATGTGTAATTTCGGATTCAATTAGATATATACTGGAATATAAAGGAATCTGAAGTTGCACCTTATAAAAAAATGAGAATTAACGACGAATGTCGGACTTTTGGCTCCCAAACATTTCTATTGCACGAGTAAACGTTTTTTTATAAATGTACAGAAATTAAATAATATTTAATTCAGTTCTTGGTTTATATTTAAGGAGTAAGATTTCATTAAAATAACTTCAACCTGTGCGAATTCTGCGTGAAATTTTATAATCTTTCAAATGCTTCTGATTCCGAAGTCGTAGATTTTGTAAGAAAAAGAAAATAAATGTACCAAAACTTTCTGTAGGTAGTGTAAATGTTTTTAAAAAACTAAATGAATAATAATTAAAAATCAATTAAAAAATCACATTGAAATAAATAAAGGTAAATAATAAATTACATTTTCATTTCAAGTGAACAAGCATTCATAAAGGTTATTTATTGAATAAGGATTAAGATTACATAAAAAATTAAAATTAAAAGTTGATTTTCTCAAAAAAAACCCACCCTTTTATTTTTTGCTATTTTTTTTGTTTAATTTGTACTTTGATAAGGATCATATCTTGTGAGTTTTATGCGTACTTAATAATTTTTGTGGCAACAAATTACACATACGAAAAAGTTTTTCAATGAAAGATTGCACGTATAAAAAAGTTACATAAAAAATTTCTCTTGTTCTTTTGCGATATCTTTCATCGTTTACGAGAAAAATACTAAAATTACATTGTTAGGAAAAAAAATTCTCCCGGCCTCAAAAATGGTTTAGTTCGCATAAAGCTGATAGGATACCTTTCTTCTATTAGAAGAAACTTTTCAAGAATGTTTGGAAGAATAAAAAAAATGGGGTGCTCTAAAAAACATTTTTTTCATGTTTTTAAAATTTGAAGAAGAAAATAAAAAAGATTTTTCTGGAAAATCCCAACTTTTTTATTTTTTCCCATATTTTGTTTACAATTTCTTTTGCTTTTTTCTCGTACACAATGAGAGATTTCGCAAAAGAACAAAAGCTATTTTTCATAGAACTTTTTTGGACTCGCAAACTTTTATCTTGAAATTTTTTTTGTATCTGTCATTGCTTGCGAGAAAAAGTATAAAATTCGATTGAAAAAAATTCTTCTGGCCACAAAAGCTATTAAGCCTGCATAAAACTCACAAGATATCCTCCTTATCAAAGTGAATTTTTTCAGAAAAACCTCCACCATTTTATTAATTTTAAATCTTGTTGCAATTTTCCGGCGGATTACGAAAGAAGACAATAAATGTTATTATAATGGAAAAGAAAATGATAAGTGTCTCAGTTAGGTCAAAAGTTATAGAGGTTTAAAGAAAAAATGTTGGGTTTTTTTTAAACAAAGCAAAAAATTGAAGTACGCATAACTGATTAGAAAGTTTTTTTGGAAAATCGGAAAAACATTTGACGCGCTCAGAAGAACTAAGTGGCAAAAATTCGATTTTGAGATTCTGACAGCTTTCTATAGTTCTTGAGACGATCTTTCGAATGGCGCAAACGAAACAATTCTAAATATTTTATTTCACCTGTAATTAATTTTTAAACTTAGGGCTTTCCAAGACGTTACTCCCAGTGAGACCCTGCGGTGGTTGTTTAACCATATTGTTTTATATATATATATATATATTAATTCCAGAAAATTTGGCACTTCTCGTTTTGGATAATTGATCCTATATCCCTCGGAGCGTTCGAACTCTGAGGGCCGCATTATGTCTGTTAGGGCCGATTTCAAAAACTCTGATTAAGATGTTAATCCTGGATTATTCTAATTTAATCTGTACTTTGCGTTCCACCGACTTCTAAACTATGATTAAAGAGAGTTAATCACTCTTTAACTTAACCGGTCGATTTTGGCCGATTAACGCTGAATGGCAGAACAGAACCTCAAAATGGAAGTTTGCCCTTGAGCATTTTCAACATGTTCACAGCGAATGTGGATCATTTTTATAATAGTTTTTATCATATTAACGCTTTTGTTTTTAGCAATATGTATATGAAAGAAACTATGAAGCCAAATTATCTTTGATGTGTCGTCCGTAAAGTGTAAATTGTGTTCCAATTACCTCACTTTTCTTACCTACAGTTTCTTTCACATCATTAGAAGAGATAATTCGTTTTTAAAAATAATGCGTATTAAATATAAATAAGTTAACGAAATAAGAGTTCAGTCGCATAAATTCATTTTGCAGTGCTGAAAATAAATATTTAACCAGTGCAACCTCGCAGTGCGCATCATGTAGCTTCCTTGTATGTTTTTCATGTACAGAGTTATCACGAAAAGGGTATTTGATTAGCTAATCAGAGTTAAAACGTCCATGGTGAAACGCATTACAATTCAATCATGATTAAAGCCTCGACTAAAGAATAATCATGAATACCTAATCATGTATTTAATCAGAGTTGGTGAAATCGGCCCTAAAGATACTTTGTTCGCGTGTGAGTGGGACACCTGGATAGTATGTGTTCTAAGTACTCAGTGTGTGCATCACACTCTGCACCGATCGCTAGAAATTCTTGACGTAAAATGCGGTCACGGTATACGAAAGTGGAAATGACACCGTCCTGGCAGGCGAAAATGATACACTATATACCTGAATTAAGTTCTGATGATCTGGGAAAAGCAAAAGCTTGCTCCTTCGACAAGGGCTGATCTTCTACATTTATGTGAAAGTTTCCGTGCATTTTTTTGTCAGGGAGCTCACTTCTAAAGGCCCAACCTTTAGAAGTGAGGCATCTAGATGGAGTAATACGCTTTCCTCACTTTTGATGCTAAAATTCAGGCCAGGGATCTCGGCTGCCTGCTTCGCGTGTTTTTTAAGGAATGCTCCGATGCCAATCATTTTGTGTTTCCTGACAATTTTTAGGAGAGGATCTCTTCTACTTTCAACGATGTCAGCTGTACCCAGAATAATTCGCTTATGAAGACATGGGAGATTCAGAAGTCCGCGCCCGTCTTGACGGCGTGGAATGTACAATCGCGAAACGGTCGAATTGATATGCAAGCTCATCTGCATATGCATGGTCTTATGCGTCGCGATATCGTGGACTAGAACCAGGATGGCAAGCATGCTAGTTGCAGATACGTTGTTCAACGCCAAGTCTGAGGCACGCCTATGTATGTATAGGTCTCTCTAGTGTCATGGTGTCTAATGTCTAATGAAGGACCCTTGGGTATAGCGAAATGCAAGAGATAGTGGCAATAATGTGAGGCAAAAGAGAAGAGGGCTCAGGTGTCGCCCTCAAAGATGCCCCTCTGGAAGGTGACGCTGTTAGTTATCACACGATAATTCCCAGATAAGATAGTAAATCTACATTTCCAAAGGGGCATCAATCTCTCTATGCATCTTACTATGTGTAGATGAACCTTCAAGCTTTCCAACGGACATATGATAAGTCTATGAGAGGTTGAATCGAAAACTTTCTGGCAGTCAATCCTGGCCATGACAGGGCGCGCTTGTGGGTTTCTGCGTCTTTGCAGAGGCACATGCCAATTAGTAGGTTCTCTCGGCAGCCTGCTACACCTCTTTTCCAGCCACGTTTTTCGTACATCTCTCTCCGCACAGGCCCAATTCTTCGAACAATGTTGTCGTTTAGGATAGCTGTAAACCTCTTTTACATCGTGTTCAAACAAGTTATTGGCCTGTAGTTCTCTAGCTTCGAGAAGTGCCTTTCTTCGGGAGGAGTATAGTGGGTCCTAAGATCAACTACTGCGAAATGGACCTCTCCGACTTTAAATATGAGGTGAAGATGCGGGCCAGATGTTGGTGTGTAGAAATAAACTTTTGCCACCAGAGGTTCTTGAGTTCATCAAGTCCTGCAGTGGAAAAGTTGATCTTGCCCGTAAGTGCTTTCTTGACCTCGTCGGCAGTGATTAATGGACATTCCTCCACAAATGTTGTTTTCGTGATCTTAGTATACCTGTCTCCAAAAAGTCATTACCTCGTTGGGCTTTGATGGGTTTTGACAGAAACAGGGAGATCGCTGAAGAGGCGTGATGTGTCAGCGAGAAACTGTTGATTCGCCCTGACCCACCCATCCCTTTTCTGTATTTTTCTGCTTGCGTTTGATAACGCCTGTATTTGGTCAAGACTGTGCTACACTATTCTCAGCAGCTTTGACTTGTTAAGTGTGTGATGGTAGATCCTCAGTTCGTGGGCGAACTTTCGGACCCTTTTCGTGAACGGCCTCTCAGATGTAATGTAGTCAATCACACACTGAACACGAGACACATTCTGTCTTGCACATCCAATCTTCTTGTTCAGCTGATGCAAGCATCTGTTAGTCTTTTGATCCATCGTCGGTTTTAGCCTTCGATTTGAATCAGCCAAAGCTCTTGCAGCACCCTAAACTAAACAATTGCTGGTCCGGAGGTCGCACTCCTCCGAGATATTCTCACGAAGGGAGGCATATATTTCGCTGCCACCTGTTCGTCTGCAACTTGTTTATGCAACGTTTGGGGAAGCGCTTTGTGTTCATATCCAGTTGTGTGGTACCACTCAGTGAGCATACGCGCCATAAAGGCTCCGTGGATAGGGATAATGCTGGCATCGTAGCAGCCCAGCAAGTCATCCCTGAGTCAATTTTTCCACTCAGTGCGAGCGTTTCAGTGGTTCTTCGTCATGTTTCTATCTAAATTATTTTCAGCGCCCCGAACTCTAGGGTGATCGGCACTGTTTGCCGACCCTTTTGTTGGGTGCTCTGTGAAGGAGTACATCCAGTGCCTATTTTAACTTCCAGTTGTCTCCTCCACTTCTTCCGCAAACAGATCCGTATCTCTTATGTTCAGATGTAACTTCGGTTTTTGAAGGAAACTTGATATTGATCGTCTTCAACCGATAGTGACGCCTGCAGTCGATCTTCTTGACACTCTCGACCACTCCTGGCTCTGCAGTTATTACAAGTTGGGTAGCTTGACTGCCCGCCTTGACATCGATTACCTTCCATCCTCCCGTTTTCATGGTCGGATTTTGAATTGCTATCCTCTTAAGCACTGCTGTTGGTTCCAGGGATCTACCGGGAATCAAAATCAGCAGCTGTACTGGCCATTGGAGGTCTTGACTTTTGATCACTTTGGTCTTAGCTCCCGCCCATGCTTGTAATCTGGCAACAAATTCAATGAGCCAAGCTCGGGACACTTCTTCGGAACATTTGACGAAAAAAGCATCATTTTAGAAGCGGCAATCTTCATATCTGGGGTTGACTTTTACAGATTGCACCCCATCGATTTTTTTCTCTAATGCCGCTTCAGATGCCTTGTCCTGGTAATCGAGTTTGGTGATTGGGTTTAGCTATTTTTTGCATCCGATTGGTTTAACAATTGGCGTTTCAACCTCTTCCTAACAGCTACCGACAATTTACCTCGTCGCGATTTTACCGTTTGGGTTAATCCCAGATGGTTCCCCACGTAGTAATTCCGAAGTATGATCTAAGGCTCCTTCTGTAATTTCCATATTCACTGGACAAGATATTTTTTTTAGAAGGGTCGTTACCGTCTCCCCCTGGGTGATTTGTTTTTAATTGTTGAAATAACTGATTTTGTTCCCATAAGTAGCTAGGGAAATATTTGGTCAATCTCTACAGAGCCCCGCTTGTAGGTATTCCACAGACACTGCATATTTCACCATACCCTAGTAACATTCAGCCCTCGACACGTTAGTTCACGTCTTGACTTAGGGAGCTGTTTTGGGAAGCGAGAGCGACATGATTTTCGCTGCTTAGTAGATTGCACGCTAATACTTGCACCATAGTAACCCATCAGGGTCGTCCTCGCTGCGGCTTCCGGGTCTTCGCTACCGCGGGAGTTTTTAGGCCTCCTCGCCGCGGCCAGGTCCGAACTCGCTTTCTTCTTGGGCAGGTAAAATTAATCTCCACCGTAAAGAGTAGTCGAGTTTACGCGTCCCATAGAAGAGGTAAACGTAATTATATGTGCAGATTTGTACATTTTTCTAATGCTTACAAGAGAAAAACTTGTGTAGTTTCGGGAATATAGCAATATCTTAAATACTTAATTTATTCGTTCTGATGAGAAAAGTCAATTAATGTAATTCGCTGGCCTGTATGATCAAATAAACTTATCATATATACAGAGTTGTCAATTTTTTTAAAGTTTATAAGAAAAAAATGTTCCATTTTTTAAATACACCAATATTTTACATATCACATTTATTTGTTTAGATGAAATGAATAAATAGAACTATATAAAAACCTTCTATGATCTATGAACAATTAACAATTAATACTCAACTACGAAATATAATAAGCAGTCATAAATAAAATAAGCAGTAAATAATCAAAAAGCGCAGGCTAAATAGCCTTTTCCATCCCCAAAAACTCCTTTTATAATCCAAAATCTTGTTACCAGCCCCCCTGACTCAATAAATTTGGTAAAGAATTAAGTATCCAGGAATCATCTGTAACATAAAAATCATTGTTAAATATTAGAAACTAATAAATATATAAACATGCGAAATTCAAAAATTTTCATAATCTCTAAAAAACATTTAAAAATATTACTTTTAGTACCAATATAAATTTTATAACTAAATCAGTATACAATGCATGAGCATTTTCTGTTTATTGCGTTTTCACTCGATAAATAAGTTTATCGTAGAAGTCCTTTATCATGATCATAGAAAAGAGATCAGCCCGATTCTTGTCAAATACTTATTTCTTTATAACTACACTTATACTTACATCGACATAAATACAAAATAATCTTCTATGAGGAAACACAGGGCCCAGGCCGCCATATCTCCATAGTTTTCGCCGACGTCGCTGTCCCCAGAACTGAACCACCCACTTCGCTTGCTGCCCCCCGCATTCATACATTTCCTATAACTTCTAAACTTTCAAGAATGAGAATAGTGCGCTACTTCCCGATGTAACTTTTTTTTGTAAATAAATTTTTACAACACTATCATGAAAATGGCGTGTTTTCGTACTTCTGATCTGTGTGTAATGTGGCGCATTTCGATCGATGCGAATAAAGAACGTACGAAATGCGGAATGCTTACGAAAAGGCCTCTTTTCGTAAGCATTCCACATTTTCACAACAAGTGAAAGGAAGATAGTTAAATAAAGACGGAAATAGGTCGATGTTCTCAGCGACAACTGAAGCGCGCTCGTCTCGCGACTTACCGTGCAGAAACATATACGTTATAAAAACTAATCAGTAATTAATATATTAAATTTTGGCTTTTGAGATTGATGGCCTTTTTTATGAGTAAACTATACACTTTTATTAGTAATTTGTATTAAAAAAGTAATTTTTCAGTTATACAATTTAAATTTTCCCGCAACTTTGTCTTGAGCAACTATAGCGGTAGGGTTTTTTTCACGCTTTTCGTGATCTTGTTGTAAAAAGTTTCGTGCATGTCTCGTGGTAGGCCCTTTTCTTAACTCGTGCAGTGTTTTTAGACTCGTCTTCGGCTCGGGCACCTTCGGTGCCCTCACCTACGACTCGTCCTAAAAACACTGCACTTGTCACGAAAAGGCCATCGCCTACCACTTCTAATACAATATACTATTTCGTCCTTAACTTGACTCACTTCGCTTACTTTTTTTATAAACTAAGCTCCCTCTCCCTTAGTTTTAATAAATGATTATGGAGATTAACTTGTAAAATGACATTACTTTTTTCATCTGCAATTCTGAAATAGATGTTATGATTGAATTTGTTTGAAACTTTAGGCATTTATTTGCAGAAGAATGATAATGCATTTTATCATACTTCCATGTTTTAAAAATCTTATGTAAGAATTTAACAACATTGTCCATTCCCGTAAAATCGTAATATTCAAAACCATGTAACGGGCTTTCTATACATATACAGGGTGATTATTTTATCTTGAGAACTCGAAATATCTAAATAAATACGCATCTAACGAAAAAATGTCCCTAATAAAAAACTTTTTATTTTCGAGGGGGAAAAGCGAACGCGCAAGAATTTACTTTACCCCTGAGGGCTGGAGGGGGGTAACTTTAAAATGTTGAATGGGAACCTATATGTTTTGTTACAGATTCAGATTTCCCATAAAAAAACGTAAGTTTTTTTTGAAAATTTTTTTTCATTTCGCACCAGATGGCGCTGCATTGGCGAAAAATGACATTTTTAACTGTTCAAGAAATGCGCTTCAAAACCATAGATAAGAAAGACGTGTTGATTGTTTTCAGGAGAGCTGTTCAATTGTAATCAATTACTTTTTTAACACCCCTTTCACTCGCCTGGGAAGGAGCTTAATGTGGAGTAGAAAAATTGGAAAGCTCAATTTTATTTTTAAAACGTAAGCTTCGCATTTTGACTCCAAGTATGTAATCAGTCAATGGAGTAACTACTTCTAACGCAAACCAGGAACAACGGCGTGGACGTAGTAGTTGTCTGTTCCCTTTAGGGTGCTTTTTTTGGTGAGTCCCCTCGCGTCTCACCATCGGGGTGCTTGTTTTCGATGAGCTTTTTAATCCGCGCTTCGAAAGTTTGCACACAACTGCGGAGTGTGTCTGGTAATATTTGGTTATAAGCAGTCCTGATTCGCTGTTGCATGTTCACCAAAGTTGTTGGCAGTCCTTGATAACCTCGATTCTTTGAATAACCTCGCAAAAATAAATCCGGCGACGTAAGGTCTGGCGATCTAGCAGGCCAATTTGCCGGACCTCCTCTACCGATCCAGTGACTGTTGAATTCACGATTCAGTACTTTACGCGTGATTGACGAATAATGCGCTGGACAACCTTCATGTTGAAACCACATGTTCTGCCGCATTTCCAAGCTTAGGTCTTCAAGCAATGTTGAAAGTTCATTTTGAAAAAAGTTACTGTACTTATCACCGCTTGAAGTACCATCAAGAAAATACGGACCAATTATTTGGTCTCCAATTACTCCACACCAAACTTTCACGGACCAAGGACGCTGACGCTCAACTTCGCGCAACCAGTGTGGGTTTTCGACACTCCAATAATGCATGTTATGTCCATTAACCGTACCGTGATTCGTGAACGACGACTCGTCTGAGAACAATACTAGAAAAAAGAAATTCGGGTTCCCCTTGTATCTGCTGATGTGTCCGTTGACAAAATGTGATTCGGTTCTGAAAATCATTGCCACGAAGTTCGTGATGCAGTGAAATATGAAAGTGATGATATTTATTACGTTTTAATACCCTCAAAACACTGCTTTAAGACATTCCGGAGTCACGGCTTAGTTGTCGAGTACTAACATGGGGGTCATGACCGGCTGCGGCTAAATATCGTGATTTCATTATTACAGTAGAAACTCATATATTTCTAAATCTCTTATTTCCGCCACACCTTTATTTCCCGTCGGCTGTAGACGGTTATTTCCATTTGCGCAGTTCCGGAAACTCCCACCACGGTCCCGGTATATGCTCCTCCTCGTCAGTGAATGGCCAATTTAAAAAAAGAGGCCGGAGGAGCGGTAAGCCTTAAATTGAGTACTTCGACATGGCGCCATAGGAATACGTCTCATGGCGTTTTCGACAAAATATTATAAACGTAAAAGCCATAAATGTACAAATAGTAATATTTCTCAAATGTCGATTCACGCCCTTTCAGTTTCACGAAATAAAAGAAAATATCCTAAATGACAGTTTAGTGGTAATCTAACCTCAAATTTCCGACAGGTGCTTGTATTTCGTGAAACTGAAAGGTCTTCAACCGATAAAAGGATGAAGAAACCGAATTGCGCAAATGCATTCTACACTTGAAAAGATTACTATGCAGACCTTTATAACTTACCTTCACGTTTCGGAGATTTTCTCCAAAATGTCGTATGCATTTGCAGTACCATGCACTAACCTTCGTGACGGCTAGCATTTCCACCTATCGACGTCATGCCACAAAACTCACTAATCCGCAAAATATTTGCGTCGTTTTTTGATTCCCTATGCGCTGATAAACTGCGTGGGCCAGCAGTTCTAGGAATGCCGGGTGTGTTTATTTGTGTTATTATTGATAGTATTTATTATTGATTTCAAATCACCCGCACTTTTCGCTTGAAAAAGTATCCATCGGCGGCGCATCGATACAAGAACGATGAAGCCAATGAACGTCGTAGATAAAAATAAACTACCCACTCGCGGCAAGGGTGGGGCCCCCTCCAGCTTAGAAATAAAAGAATCGAGGCCAATCGTTTCGCTTCAAGGTCTGGAAAAAGGCGAGTTTTTACTGTAATTCCAGTAATGGTTTTTCGACGATTCCATTTTTTCGCTTGTTCACTTCTGTCAGCGGTGAATTTTTTGACCAACCGGTAAAAAGAAGTGCGTGACCGTACACTGATTGGAAAACGTTGAGCATAAAGAGTGACAGCATCCTCGATATTCCTGCTACTTTCTCCAGAAATTAGAATCATTTCAATTTTCTCTTGTACAGATAAAACCTCCATTGTAAAGTAATGAGGTCAAGTAATGAGAGAATATAACGACACCAAATGAAACGCAACCGAACGGAAGCAGCACAACCAAATCACCAAAATCAAAGAATCCAAGAAATTATTTATGGTATGGAACTCAGTAAAGGTTAGTGTAAGATGCGCTATAAGTTTTGGTCCAGTATCATTTGTTTTGAGACAAGGAAAAGACTCATTTGTGCAATGAGTGTAGCCTACGCGAGTCGGTTCGAACCCGTGTTTCTGTTCACGCATCCAAAAGGACCCAAAATGACTTTCAAAGCGGTTGCGCGCTATATGAGAAAGTCAAAGGACTTTGTAAGGAAGTGGGTGTAGAGGTATAAAGAGATAAGAAACGTTGACGATTTGCCAGACAGAGGTGAGACGCGTATGACTACGAAAAAGGAGGATAAGATGATTATCAAGCTTTTTGAGAAGCACCCCAAGTATAATTTGCGGCAAGCCCAAAAACTTTTGTCAAGACGATAAAACGCCATTTGAGATCTGCCGGCTATAGATAGAGGGACACAGTGCTGAAACCGTTCTCGAAACTGGAGTCCATTAAAAAGTACATTAAATTTTTTTTCAAAGTAAGCAACACAACTAACCCAAACAAACCAACCCGTCCGAATCAACCCAAACAAACCGACTTTTTTGTCTTCTTTATCTTTCGTTTGGAAGCGCATTCCTTGAACAGTCAACAATGTCATTTTTCGCCAATGCACCGCCATCTGGCGCAAATCGGAAAAAACTTTTCAAATAAAACTTACGTATTTTTTTATGAGGAATCTGAATTTGTAATAAAAATATAGGTTCCCATTTTTAATTTTAAAGTCACCCCCTCCGGCTCCCAGGGGGTGGGGTAAATTCTTGCGGGGTCGCTGTTCCCCCTCGAAAATAAAAAGTTGTTATTAGGGACAATTTCTTAGTTAGATGCGTATTTCTTGAGATATTTCGATGTCTCAAGATAAAAGAATCACGCGTATATTTTTATTAACTGAAATTTTCACAACACATGAGTTGCTTACCTACAAACAGGTTTCTAAAGAAGAAAATAAAAACGAATAATAATTTATCGGAGAAAAAGACTATTAAAAACATGAAAAATCATTCAATTTTGAGTTTAGTGACGCCTTTGCTTTGGGTATAGATACAATAGAGCAGGTGTCTTCAGCGTGGGGAAATTTGGCCGTATAAACTCATTCGCCAGATGTCTCGCTTCCACCACTATAACTCCTCACTCAGCACGGAAAACTTCCGTCGCACTGTTTCAGCTGACGGAAGAGGCGTAGTGGCTATTATTGCACGAGGCTTCTTCGCGCCATAAGGGGAATCAGAGGCAGAAAAATAATAATTTTAAACATGAAGTAAATAAAACTAAATATTTATTAAAGTTTTATTTAAAAAATTAAATAATTATTTACCAGCGACTTTTTGAGCGGTTCTTTACCAGAATAATTGGAATTCATTGTGCTGGGGTACTGATTAAAATTAACTTAAAACTAAAAAAATACAAAAATATTATGCTGCTGTTAACATTACAAGGTTGCTGTACTATTTTACATATTTAAGCAAATCTTATAATAGTATCATATAATATTAGTAACTTTATAATAGTAGTGTAGTGATTCATATGCAAATAATTGCTTAAGCTTCATTAGGTTTTCACTTATAGAAGTATTTTTATTTACAATTTTCAATATTCTTTTTTGTACATTTTGCAAAAAGTTTAGATGATTCATGTACGCTCCACCCCAAGCAATTATTCCATAATTTATAATGCTGTAAAAGAAAGCAAAATAGATTATTCTTAAAATATCAGTTTGCATAAATTTGGAAATTTTGTAAATACCTATATAAATGAAGTATTTGGTCTTATTGATTATACATATATTCAATATGTTTCTCCCATTTTAAATTATGATCAATAATCAATCCTAGATATTTATAGTATTCTACTTTCTTTATATATTTATCTTTTATTTTTATTTCTAAGTTTACAGGAACGCTATCACAATAATTACCAAAAGTAATAAATACAGTTTTTTCTAAATTCAAAGATAAGTTATTCAATGCTAGCCACTCATCTCTAATTAGAAGTAGATTGTCCATTTTTCTTTCTACTTCTTTCCAAGTTTTATCAATAAAAATTATGGCTGTGTCATTAGCATAAGAGATAATAGAGTTATCTGGCATTTGAGTTAGTAAATCGTTAACATATATTATAAAGAGTAGCGGCCCAAGAACTGTTCCTTGGGGTACACCAGTGCTTATTATGTCAAAAGTACTCACATTATCTCCTATCCTGACTTTTTGAAGCCTATTCGATAGATAACTTTTCATTAAATCGTGCGCTTTTCCTCTGATACCATAATTATATCATTTTTCTAACAAAATATTGTGGTTGACGCAATCGAAATCTTTAGCTAAGTCTAGAAAGATAATTGCTATGGGCTTAATTTTATTTAGATTATCATAAATTGCTTCAGTAATAACAGTTGATGCGTCTTTCGTTACAATGTTTGATGTTAAAGATATCGGTCTATAGTTACAAGCTTCATATTTCTGACCAGATATATAAATTGTTACTATTTCAGCAACTTTTAGCGAATCTGGCCAAACTGATTTCTCTATGCACAGATTAAACATGTGTGCCAAGACATCAGAAATGTACGGAGATAAATTTTTTTAAGTTAGTGTGTTAGTTTGATCTATTCCACCTTTTTTTTTTACTTCTTTAATTATTCTCTGAACTTTAAGGTAGTCAGTTGGTACTATAAAAAAATGATTGGTGTTATAGGATGGTAATTTTAAATTTTTACTATTAGGTTTCTTTTTCATATTCTTGTTTAAATTTTCACCCACTTTACAATAATAGGAGTTGAGATGTGTAGCTATTGCTTTTTGATCCAATATTTTATTGGTATTTTTATCCAGAATGTAGTTTATGTTATTATTAGTTTTTCTCCTTTTTCCTATTTTTGAGTTTATTATTTTCTTGTGTTGTTTAGCATTGTTACAATTCTTAGTTATCCAATCGCCTTGGTGATCCAACTTTTTCTTGTTTTGTTTTTATTGTTACGATAAATATTTATGTGTTTTATTTTATTTTTTCTATACAATCGTGTATATGTTTGATTAGCCCATTCATGGCTTCATTCGGATCATGCATTGATTTATATTTTCCCCAGTCCATTGATGCTGCAATAATGTTCAGTTTTTTATAATTGAAGAAGAATTTCTTTTTAGATTTTTCTTGTATAGGAGGTTTATTTATATCCATGAAAAGTCGATAATGATCAGTAAAAGGAGTTGATATTTTGAAAGTTTTTGTATTTATAGTTTTATTCTTTATAAATGTGTTATCAATGTATGATCCAGTATTACTTTCATTCAATGGTCTAGTTATACCAATGAAACCAGGATAAAAACCTTTTTCATGTAAATTATTTAAGAAATCCTCACTAATATTATATTTTTTTAAATATAAATGTAAAGTCTCCAATAAGCAGATGGTTTTTATAGTTTTTAATGTTGTTTAAAATTTTCTTTAGGTTCATATTAAATTCTAGACAAAAAATATCATGTGATCTGTATAAAGCAGTTATTATTAGATTACTTCTATTGTTTAAAATAATTTTAGTATTTAATATTCTTAATTTACCTATTGTAATATCTCTGTAGTCTCTTTGACGCAATCATTTATATAAATAATTACTCCATCTGATTTGTTCAGCTTGCTTTCATTATAGTAAGTTTTATAGCCTTGTATTTTATATAAGTCTATTATCAATATTCCATTATTCAGCGTATACAATAACATACGGTTTAAGTTTTAAACTCTTAATAAGGATTTCAAGTTTACCAAAATTATGGTTCATGCTGCAAACATTTACATATAGGATACGATTGTCTTTACTGTTTCCATCCTTATTGAGAGATTTCACATTGTGATACACACCTTCCTATTGCATAACTTGGTTCTATATGTCTTCAATGAAATTGGCGTGTTGCGTCATTATAACTCTTCCTTATGAGTTGAGTCTTGAGATTGAGATAGGTTTGTTGTTTGTACAGTTGTTAGCGGTGAGTTTAATCTGTTATTACGCCTCTGCTGTCGATATTTATCTGTACTGTTGATTGTTGGTAATGTACGTTCCAGTGGATAATCCGTAGAGATTATGATTGGTATTATAATTTGTCTTATATTTATTATTACTATATGAACAATTTGTACACTTAACGTTGTTATTATTACAATCAGTTGCTTTGTGTTTCAATCAGCAGTATAAACATACTGTACTGTTCCTACATATAATTGCACTATGTCCAAATCCACCAGAATTATGACAAGGTTTGACATTTATTAGGTCAAAAACTTTGCAACTTTGGTATCCAACTAATATTCTATTCTTTTTCTCTCTGATGTATTTACAAACTTCAGTTTTAACTTACATTATTCCACTGGTTAATCCTTTTTGTTTTTTAGTGTACATATTTAGAACTTTACCGTTATCATTAAAATTGCTGAAGTTTCTTTGATTTATGTCGTTTTCAGTTGATTCTAAATCCAAAGTAAATTAATATTAATTAAAATTAATAATAATATTAATTATATAAATAAATGAATATAAATTAAATTCCAACACCGTCTCAATACCCATGTCTAGATTTAAGGCTGAAATATGAATCATTAAGAATGGAATATGGCAGAGACAATTCTTCATAGGCGGCTACGTGAATTCTCTATTTTGAGTAGTAAATTTAGAGAAAACTTTGCAATAAATGCATAGTCATACTAATTTTTTTTTTCAAAACAAAAAAATACTGTTTTTATATTTTCATGTAGCCTACAATATTTTTCAGTCTTAAGGGCATGTGATACTTTAATCGGGTTCAGTTCCCCCGGGTTTTTGTCCACAAAACTTAAAATTTATAAAAACTGAATTCAGAGATGCTATAAAATAGAATAACGGACGTCCCCGAACTCTTTTTTAAGGGATAATAGCAAAAAATATATTCTGCTAAATAAAATTTTTCTGTATATGCACTATTTGGAGGTTGGGATCGGTTGTCAAGTCTCTGTCGTTCCGATAATGTCGGTATCTGTTGTACCGAGTGGCATAGAGGGCGTTCTAACGAGCATAAATTAAATTATTTATGAAATATATTTTTTGGATTGCCTACAAACAAGCTTAGTTCCGGGACATTAGTTACTATTTTTCATTACCTGTCCTAAGTTTTCGACCAAAAATATTGTGTAGTTTGGAAGTAAAGCTGCGGGGAGAATCGTAACACACATAACTTCAAAATACACACATATTAATCAAATTTAGCAAAATTAAATTTTTTAAATTATTCCACAACGGAAGAGTTCGGGGACGTCCGTTAGCATGTTCGCTATCATTCCCCAAATTTTTAAGGCAAAATCTTTATTATTGTAGGAAAAAAGCCGGGGGAACCTAACACTGCTAAAATCGATTATGTTTATGTATCACATGCCCTTAATTTCAAAAATTCGAAAATGTCTTTTTTTTGACAGCCCTAATATTGACCAATCTATTTGAAACTTTACACAGGTTATAATGGACCAAACGTGAAAAATTACAGTGCTAGGCTGCTTTTTATTGCCCAAATTTTGTATCGACCCACCCTGATACACTCACTTATCATTTCAACTTGAATGTAAAAATTGTAATCGGTGTTATTTGTGGTATTTGTGGTCTAGCCTCGTAATACTTAATAGTTTATTGAATAATCTTAATTGTATACATAAATTCTCATTAAATTAAAATTAAACTCATTAAAACATTATGTATTATATTGTACATAGCTTTGTTTACCACTGTCGTACATGTTGTACAATAATTTCAAAATTTATGTGTTGAAAATACTACTCAAAATTACATTTTACGGGTGATTTCCAAAAAGTTGTCAACTTTAAGGACCAGTCATTTTCCAGCTTTCCTTTGAGTAATATTTTTTTCTGAAATTATCTCCGTAGAGTACTTATATCAACGCCTAATTTAGTAAAGCTTCAAAATCTTAGAAGACTTTTTTTAGCAATTATAAATAAAAAATTACGCATCATGTCTTGTCACTTTTACTCATAAGTTCACATCAATTTTGGTTTGAGAAAACTATTTAGAAGATTTGTACATTATAAAATTTAATTTGTTTCAGGCTGTCAGTGGTTTAGTGGACAATACGCAAGAAAAAAGTAAGGACATGAACGGATATTCGTAGTTATTGATGTCTATAAGTCGGTGAAAAATAATTGTTGAAAATTCAGCTTAGGGTCCATCGGGGTAATTGTGGTAGTTGGGCTAAAGGGCTGAAAAAAGCAAAAAAAAAAAACTGAACAACTACCTTGCCCAATCGCAATGTATATTCATTTGCTCAAAGTAATAAATTTCTATTTTGAATTAATATATAATTCGAGCATTTTTTATTGTTTAGTTATTGATTACTACACGGAAACAAAACAAAAACATTTTCCATCATTCATTCAATAATATATATTTAATGCTTATCAGCAATATAACAATATGTATTTTAGGAGCTAAGAGACTCTGTCCAATGAACCACGATCTCTCCAATTGACCCTATTTGCTTTATATACACTCTTTTACTAATTTTCTTTTCACTATTCGTTATGTTCTCTGTGCTTGCCTTATTTTTCTTTGAATTACGATCAAGTCTCGAATGTATGTACAATTGTCTTCTTATGACAAAAAGGTTAGCGTTATTTTCCCTTTTTTATTAATCTTTCTCTTGCCAATTGCCTTTTAAATCTCTGGAAATAAATAAAGCGCTTAACAAGTGCACAAATGTTCTTACCTGTAATGTAGTTTTTTGTTGTTATGGATTACACTCATATATATTCAATATATTGTATATTCAATATAGAACTGAAATTCGTATGTACTACCATTATAGTTAATTTTTATCATGGGTGAATTCTGGTTAATTTTCGTTAGCTTTAGAGTAGTTGATGTACTTTTTATTGGTGGTAGTTTTGTTAATACTTTCATTGTAATTAAATTTTGAACTGGTGGATTGAGAATGGTCTCATTGAAATTCGCAGCGGCAGAAGTGAATGAGACTGTATACATTGTTTTCTTATTTAATGAAACATGATATTAGAAATAATGTATCCTGCACAGTTTGGTCGAAAAATCGAATTTTTGATTCTTTAGTAGTTTTTTTCGGTGGATAAAACCAGAATAATTCGTCAAAAAATACTGCTTAGCCAGCTGAACCTTTATTTTTGGTCTCAAAAAACGTGAGCCATAAATACATTATTTATTATTTTCTCATAACTCATTGGAAAAAGAAAGTTGTACTGTAACACATGTTCCTTTAGTAATTTTTCACGTAGAATCCATTGGTGTCATTCTGTGTAGTGCAAAGTTTTTACTTATTAATTTGTATAAAGATTGTAGCATAAGGCCCCTGCATGGATGCATACAGTGACCACAACTTTGCATTGGCGCCATATAGGCCTCAGAACACTTATGCAATATTTCATACTTTTATCACAACAAACAAGGCTGATATGGAAAATGATAGTTTGAAAAATAATACGAAATTTTTTCAAAAAGTCTGATTGAAGGTTTGATATGATTATTTTGCCTGAACATCCAGACTAATAGCCAAAAATCACCAAAAACGACGCATTTCTTTTTATTTCCAGATCAATTTTTTTGTCAGATCTAATTTAACAGAAAAAAAAGTTCGGAGGAAGCTAGTTTATATTTTCACAGAGATAATACCACTTAAATATATTTTACTCTGCCTAAACGTCCTTGAAATTTCAAAAAATGTATTAAAAAAAATAATCTTTTTTGTTATTTCCTTGCAGTAACATTGCTTTTATCCAATATATAACCATCAAATATGTGATATTAGTTAAAGAGAATTTGTTTGCATAATAGTAGAACAATAATACATATATGAAAAATATTGATAGTAAAACAATTTTTATTTATGTTGAATAACATAAAAATGGGGTTCAAAAGAAAGAAAAGCGGTTGTTACACATTATGGAAGTCCACAATAAAAATAATGAGGCATGCTAGAATCTTCGTCTTGGGCTCAAATGAAAATTTCAACCTTTTTCTTTAAATTAATTATACTAAAAACTAAAGGACATTACCACAGAGTCGTTGGGAACCGGTTATTTTGAAGAAAAAGATGCCTTTTTGACACTTTAGAAGCCCATACAAAAATAATGAGACATGCTAGAATCATCAATGCGGCTCAGATAAAAGCTTGAACCTTTCAGTATAAAGCTATTAAACTAAGAACCAAAGGACCAAGTGGTTAACAACTGGTGAAGTCAGGTGTACACCTTCGCTGAAGTCACTGGCGTGAAGTCACTTGAATTCACGTGTAGTCACTGAAATCACTTGAAGTCCGTGTACACATCATCGGTCGATTTGGGAACCCATCGGAAAGGACTTTATCCGTGCTTTTCGCGTCGAGACGTACACCATACTTTTCGAACACGGACATACACACATTCAGAAAGGGAAAATGTCGAAAGGTAAAAAGAAAAATATATGTAATATAGCATAACAGTCATTTTCTACACGGGATGGCCTTATTTATAGAAGACAAAGATAGATAGTTTTCTGCAGTTTTCCTCTCCCCTAGCCAAACGTCCACGGAAATTCGAGTACTTTTAATTAAGTCGGATAAAGCCGCGGGTTATCACTGGATGTGATTAACTTCATAAATTAATTTTCTAGCCCAGCTTAGTAAGGAAATTTTTCACAGGTCTGTATACAGTGAAGTGGAGTCGACAGGTGGTATGAATACTCATGCTAAAGGACTTAATGATACTCCAACAGTGATTAGGACCCGTTGAGTCGGTCTATGTCTCACCAGGATTTATAAAAATGATGTCATAGGAAAATAAGTTATACCACAGTGCTATGGGACTTGAATGAACTAGCCTAGTTTCAATAACAACAACCTCTTGAAACAAATATAATGATACCCTGTCCTGGATGCCAATAACAAACCCTTCCGTTTCGGGAATGAGTGTTCTCCGCTTTAGCCAAAGCTTGACACTGTACACACGGGGGAGATTAACATTTTTAGGATGCTACTTGTGCAGCTCCTTGTCCCGCTATAGATTATGTTAGAAAGTTGCTCAATAGTAAAGTGACCGATTTTATAGTAATCGACAGCTGCAAGCTTCAGTATAATATACAGGTCAGCTCTACAGATATACTCATAGAGCGGGATGCCTATCCTATTTTGGAAATGAGAGAATCGTGTAAACAAAGCAGCTGTATAACCTGGGTTACATAACTCAGCTGCGCTTCGTGTGACATGACGCAATAATATACAGAAGAGACAAAACCTTCTTCTCAGGTTATCTCTGTAAAATCTTTGAAATCTTTGTGAAATCTTTTGAAATCTTTGCAGGCTGTGTGAAGAGATGATCATCCCACTGGATCTGGATGATCAGGATCTTATTCAATTGATGATCGATAGAGAGTTGTATACATGGCGAGAGAAATCTTAAGTATAATAGCGTCAACACCTCTCGTGCTTTTGTGTGGCGCGCTGAAACACATGGGGATTGCGCATGAGCCTTCATTTGTTTGTTCGAGTCCTTGCGAAAATAGGAATAGTGTCCTACTATTTTCATGGTGTTCATTAGGGTGGCCCTTATTTTTCACTTTTAGAATTTCTTGGCTCTGACCCCCCAGTTTTGCTCCAATGCCCCAAAAAAATCTCTAAATTTGAGCGAAATTGGGTTATATTTAGGCGTCATGCAAAGACCATGAAGTTTCCCACTGATTTAACAGAGGGAAAAATCAGCTTTTTGTAAATCTAATATTTAAACGCGATGATATGTTACAAATAATTCCGTATTTCAGTATATCGTTCAGAATTCGTCAGAGAATAAGAATACATTTTGAGGGTGAATGACTTTAAGCCACTCTTATGGGTCCCCAAAAAAACCCTATAAGTGACAAATTTGAATTTTTCTCAATGTGCCGGCTACTAATGCTTTTTGAAAGTTTTTTTCATAAATAATCATCAGTCGGTCATTTAAGAATATCCAGTCATTTTTTATCTAATTTTCGATTCTTTAAACAATTTTAATTTGTTTAATACTTAAAGGACACTTATGGTCACTGTGACCAACGTTTTTCCAAAGCCTCACAAAGGCTTTGGAAATATTCTATTCCTAATTTGCATTGTTTCAAAATAACTCATGATTTTTTTCAGCCAAAAATATCGTTTACTTTTGATGTGACAGCTATTTTAAGTTAAACATTAAGGGTTAAACATTTGTTTTTTCAGGTAAGTCGCGGAAATCAACGTATTGTCTAGACATTATGAGTTCTTTAATCAATTATAACAATGACATAATTTGATTGTATAATTTCACAAATATATTTATATTATATCTAAACAAAATACAATTTTTTAAATAATTTAAATTTGTTTAAACATTTACAGATATTCTTAGAAAACAAAGTAGTACTTAATAATATTCAAATCTCTCGAAAGTTTGGTGAGATCAAATGTTTCTCATGCTTTTTCAGGTAAACTATATATTTGAACAAACACGTGTTATTTAAATAATTGTACAATTATTTAAACAAATTATTTTATTGTTATAATTGAATAAGGTAATTCATAACGTCTAGAAAATACGTTCATTTCGCGACTTCCCTGACAAAAAAAATGTTAAACAATTCAAAACTTGTTGAAAATGACTGGGTAATCTTAAATGGCCGATTAATGATTATTGATCAAAAAAATTTTCATAAAGCGTTAATAAACCGCAATGTTATGTCAAATTCAAATTTGTTACTTCTGGGGTTTTCTTTCATAAGAGTGGCTTAAAGTCATTCACCCTCAAAAATTGTGATTGATTCTTATTCTCTGACGAATTCTGAACAATATACTGAAATGCGGAAATATTTGTGACACATGGCGTTTAAATATCAGATTAGCAAAAAACTGACTTTCATGGTCTTTGCGCGACCCCTCAATATTAACCGGTTTTGCCCAAATTTAAAGAAAATTTTTTGCTGTGCATTCGAATAGAACTGGGGGAGGGGGGGGGGTGAGAGGAGATAAATGCTTAAAAAAATAATTCTACCAAGTATAGTATAAATAAGAACCACCCTAGTGTTCATAATACTTAACTTAGGTTTTTCACTCCGTGTATACAACCCTCTATCGATCATCCATTGAATAAGAACCTAATCGTCCGATTCCAATAAAGTAATCACCTCTTTACCAAGACTGCAAAGATTTTACAAAGATAACCCAAGAAAAAGAAGGTTCGCTGTGCATGTTGTATATTAGTGCTTCATGTCACAAGCAGCGCAGCTGAGTCGTAACCCTGGATCGATAAGAGGTGAGAGAAGCAAGCGTCCAGCACAACGTGAAATGCATTGGTTTAATATACATCGAGGGAAGTGTAGCTTCGAACTCAGCTACGCTTCTCCCGATGTATATTCACTCAATGCTTTTTACTTTTTTGTGTGTCAAGAATGGTAATGCTCGGACACAGGCTTCAGTATCCATATTATGGTCAAAAGTGTTCACACATCAAAAAATCTAAAAATAATTTCTATTGTTGCTTTGCTAGGGAGGCGACCAAGTCTATTGTGTCAAAATTCGTAGAAACGAGGATGACAACGACATATCATCCTCGGTTTAGTTAAATCCGGTCACCGAAAGATCAGGTGGTTGATATCTTGAACCTCAGCTCCACAATCGCAGCTGGTAATAGAGACGAAATTTCATGTCGTGCGAATACGCGTATGTCCAGCAGTGACCCGACTCAAGTCTATTTATCCAGGAGGTAGCCGGCCTATTAGTTTTAATGCCTCTGTACTATTAACCTTCATTAACCTCTCTGTCTAAATCAGCGGTAAGCAAACTTTTTGCTCGCTTTTCAGGTCAGGGCAGGGTTGGCCCAAGAAATTTTTTTCGCCTGCCGGGCTTTGTTCGTCAACGCTATGGTTCTCCTGCCTAGGGTTCAGTTGTATTAGCTCTACTCGGGCGGGGTTCATTGTGAGACGGCAGCAGGTACTGCCACGAGATTTTGACTCGACCTGCCATGGCAGCTAAGGCTGTCGCGCGGCAGTAGTTTGCCGACCTCTGATCTAAATTCTTATTTTTTCCCCTAAGCTATGCTTCAAAGTCTGGAGCGCTCCATGTTAATTTTGGAACTGCCAGTGAGACTGAAGACCCTCAAAAGTGGCAAAAATGTAGTATTTTGTCGAATTTGTGTTAAACTTGATGTAAGGAGGTTTTTAATGTCGCTGATTTCAAATTTAACTTTTTCAAATTTAATTAAATTTTTAGTGATGATTCTATTAATAGGTCTAGAAATCTTCCTAATCTCTATGCCAATCTCTAAAGATATCTGCAATTGATGCAAACGGTGAGCGTCTTCCAGAACGGAATACTGCGAGACTGCTGAGTACCAAGCAGGGTCAAATACAAGGTTAAGGTTGTTTGTCGAGTATGTTCGAGATGATCGTGTGTAATGAGATGCTTGTAAATTAAAACACCTAATTAGTGAGTCTTCCCTAAAAGTTCCCGTACGTCAAGTTACCCTTCTCTGCGGCTAATATGTCGCGCTCTTATTTTTATTAACTACTGCAAAAGAAAGGCAATGTCACAACAATTAAAGGCATAATTTCAATGCTGCTTCTGCATAGTATAGAAATAAAGACTTTATAACCATGTTAACTAATGTTACCTATTTGTGACACGTGTGCATCTTTCCGAAGACTCAAAAGATCAATTTTACAACAGTTTTATTAAATGCGGAGAAAAGTTCTATAAGATTCAACTGGTTTAGCGTAGTCGTCATGATAGAAAAGAAACACCCAAAACAAACTTATCGTCATAAAGATTAAACAGTTGCCTTGATTAAACAAATTTAATCATCTTTCGACATTGCATTTATAAATACATATGCTAAATCGATAACCTCACATGTCCGCAATACCCATATTTCAGTAAAACCTAAAGTCGGCGTCAAAAGTACGCGACCCTCACTTTGGAGACTTGCAACTCGTTCAAAAAAAATCGCAGAAAATTTTGGCCAGGTAAACGTGAAAGCTTAAGGTCTCCCGAATTGAAAGATATGTATATTGTTGTTCTGAAAAATCTTTTACGGTGGCGCTGATGTAAAACGTGCCAAAAAACAAGGTTTTTGGGGCACTTTTTTTAAGCCTCGACTTTCGAGGCTTCCCAAATCGAGCTGGACGTCTTGAAAAATCTGAAAAAATTCACAGACCATACTTAAGGTGTCCAGAATGCAACGCAGTTTTCCAAATTTCAAAATATGAATTTGTTTATTAATTACAGACCGTTTTCCACAAAAAATCATCTTGGAAAGAAATAATGATAGGAAGTTGTTTTATGGCTTAAAATGTGCAGTTTCGTAACGCGATTGATGTACAGTTTAAAAAAATGAAATTAGATCAATATTTCGCGAAATAAACCTTAACGCATATTTCGGAATTCAATGAGAATAGCCACCGTATAAAAAGTGTTAGAAAAAAAGTATCTATTTCACAACAATAGGGACCTCAGAAGGAAGGGGTACCCC
>CAKNWT010252869.1:0-10508 GCA_932066315.1 Andricus coriarius | reverse complement strand
CCGAAAAGTAATATTTTAAAAATTACTTATTGTAAAACGCATATTTCCGCCAATTTTCAATGAATCGATCTGAAAATTTACACAAATCTTCCTTTAATAGTAAGGAACAAATGTCTCAGTGGAAGTTGTATTAACTCTAAAGTTCCCTCGATACTTTTTGTCGGCGAAACTGAAACAAACGGGGTTATCGATCAGTCTCAATTTGCAATTAAATATTAATAAGCAATAGGCGATTTTCCACTATTTCTTTGTTTTGTAAGCATCGCTAGGGTATATTTCGTTCGTATATCAAGTTTGAAACAGTTTCAATCATATTTGCCCAACTTACGACGATTTATTTCTTAAAAACTAATTGAATTTGGGGACACATTTTTTTTTAGTTTATTAGGCTTATTATGAAAAATAATTATCCGATCAAATAATAAAGAAGAGAAAATGTTCCGTCTCGTCATTATCTCTAAGCCTATATTTTTCAAAACTTAATTTTTTTACTTTTATAATTTCGGTCCACCCATACGTTTGGACAATACTTTTATCCGATCTCAAGCGCTGGGCGAGTTTCTCGATCCAGACCCTCAATTGCTGGAGAGCTTTTTTTAAAAGGAGGAAAATTTGAATTTTTTAACATTCTTAGTTGTGGCTTTGTGAGTGTTATTTTGCATAAAAAATGGACTAATGGAATCTTATGAAATATTTTTGTAAAATTGTTACCTATTGTTCTATTAAAGTTTATTCAAAATTTAAATATAGAAAATTCTTGCAAAACTGTTTCAATCAAATTTAGAAAGCGTTTTTATGTATTTAAAATATAAAAATGTGAATAAGTACATCTAACAAAACAAGAAAGGGAACACAAAAATGAAACAAACAAAAAAAGACTTTCTGAATTCGATTAAAACAGGTTTGCAAGAATTTTCAATATTCAAAATATAAAAAATCTTCATACGACTGTAGGTAACGATTCAACATAAATATTCCGTAAGATTTTTTTAATCTATTTTTTACGTAAAATGATCATTTCGAAACGGAAATGGGGGTTTAAAAAAATTCAAATTTTTCTTGTTTTAAAAAATTCAAAGTTTTCTTGTTTTAAAAAAAGCTCTCCAGCCATTACTTTTATTTCGTACTAAAAATATTAGTAGGTCATCAGACAATCATATCCTGCAAAGAAATGTCGAGTAATCAAGCTTTTCAATAACCTTGAAAGTGAAAAGGACTTACTGGCACTATAAAACTTGCCGTAGAACTCGAGGTGATCATTTTAAACATATATTTCATTGAACATTTTTACTTTATTTTTTATGCACACGTATCATAAATAAAAAATTTTGAGAAAAAAGGTCGATTTTAAAAATATGCATTTTTCTAAAAATCCCTCCAACGATTATTTTAATTTTATGCTTAAACTGTGTGAAAATCACGACCGATTTTTATTCCGCGAAGTATCATTGGGTAACTAGACTTTTAGTTTGAACTTGTTTGAAAATCACCGTGATTAGTGTATACTGAACGGCAAACCATAAAATCGCTCAACTGCAGCTGACTGTAACTTACATCCCGCACCGGGAAAGTCAGTGTTGGGGATTGACGTTTTTTAAGTCCTTCAGAATCCTTGAGGTCTCATTGAACCCTAAGGTGGAAAGAAAACCCCCGTTTTTGCATATAGTATTTTCTCAAGAAGTAGAAACTAGCTTAGTACTGCTTTCAACAGGCATGGACAACACAACAATGGTTTACTCAACTCTGGAACTCCTCCTTCTCCACTATCTTCACGTCATAGCAGTCAGGACAGTTTGTACAAGAATAATTTCAGTACTGGACTTCCGACAGGACTGTTATCAAGTTCGCATTTACATATGCCAATGACTTTGAGTCCAGTAACGGCAGCTACAGTTGCAGCAGCACAAAAGAAAAAGGGTATTAAGAGCAGTCTTGGCAGATTCTTCAGTAAAAAGGAAAAGGTTTGTAGTTGCACTATATTTTAGTTTTGCTATGTAAAACAATCACTGTGTATGTCCATCTGAAAAGGGCCCATGTTGTCGGTATGAAATCACGTATATGGGCCGAATAAATTATTGGCATCTTCAGCCGAAAAAAAACCTAGGTTTAATAACGAGCCACCAGGTCAATTTTCAAGTTTGGAATTGCGGAAAACTTATTTTCGTGAATTAGATTCCCGCCTCGCGCTATGGAAGACCCTCGGGGGCCCATGCGGTGAACGCTAGCATAGGGAGGGAGTTGTTCATCTCCGGAAAGTCGGGGGACCAGTACCTCTAGAGAAAAAGGTTCCCTAAGTACTTAAAGCCGTTGTTTATGATGTTTCGGGACCCACCTTAAACTGTAGGTCCCCGTCATACCACCAAAAAAATGTGTGTGGTGGGGGGGGGGGGACGGGTGTAAAGGAATAGGGGAGAGGTAGAAGGAAAATGTAAACCCTCAGAGGACACATTAAAAAATTCAATTTCAATTCCACTTCCCATTTTTTTCGGGACATCAGAGTAAAATTGATGTATTAGGAATAAACTAAATAAGTATACTCCACCTATCCAACGGGAAACCCAAAATGTCTACTCTGACCTTTATTTAGAAAAACGCCCATAAATGCTTAACTAGGATCGACAACATAAGCCCTTTTTAGATGCACGTAGACAATTATACAGCGAGCCCCAAAGTTAACGTACATGGACATGCTTTGAAGGGGTGTATGATCGATTGCTTCAAAAAATGTAATACTTCATACTTTAAAGGCTCCTTATCAAGAAAAATTATACCTGGAAATATCTAGAGATACATGGGAAAAACCTGGAGTTGACTATGTGTGTCATCCAGGCAACTGAAGAAACTAAGAATGTATAACGCATACGTATATTATTATTATATGTATAACCCAAAATTCCAACACACTCCACTTGGTGGCGCTTATAGATTGCATGTTCACTAGCGTCACTGGCCCATATTATGTACCTGTGTACTTGTTAAGTACGTAGTCAAATATCTGGGATTTTTTTTCAGGTATTGAGTATTCTCTATAAATGCGCGGTTTAAAAAATATTCTGCTTTTGTTAAATCCCATATTTCAATTTTTTTTACTATTTTCCTGAAAAATGCCAAGACAACAAGTTGAAGCATGAAAATTGGCAAAAATTGTAAATTAGGCCGATTTTTCCTGACATACCCGAAGAGAAGTCTGGACATAGTTTTAATCGCTATTCTTGCAGGTTTCCTCATATAGTAGGGAGCTGGTGAATAATACCTCAAGTACTTTGATTACTTTTAGTTTTTTGAGATTTGATTGCATTTCAGTTGTGCATAAACATCCTACAGTGAGCAGGTCAGATGTATAAATAGTACTTGCAATGTAATTTGCAGAACCGCCTGTTAAACCACCCAGTGCCGAGACAAGGCCAGACAGCACTCCTAGTCCAAGAGCTGGTGACGTTTTTCGTGAAGTGGGAGTATAAATCCTAGTTTGTGGCGGATATATCTGGGAAATGACCCTTCATTCGAAACCCATCAATACCGGACGCCCTGCCTGGGGCGTTTGGGGACCTGAGACAGGTGAAAAAATTGGAAATTTGCAGTGACAGTATAAGAGCCAATTTTCTTCTAGGATCGATTATTGATGCCCCAAGTTTATTATTATGCAATCGCCAGGCCGATAGCTTGGGGATAACATACTGCCAGACTGGATAATAATCAATGAAAAAACTTGGATTTTGCAGTGAGAGTATAAGCTCTGGCGTTTTTAATAACATAAAGAATAGTATTCACAGTTAGCATTCGTAAAACGACAGACCGAAATTCCGGGGATAACACCTTGAAAATTAAGTTTCAAAATGAATCATTTTCCTCGAAAGTGGTGGTCCGAGCGGGAATGAGGGACGTTGCCGGCTGTCGCCGTCGCCGTTATCCCTTCCACTCAGCCTTTTACCCTGATCAGGGGGGTGACTTGCCATACAAATGCGCTGTGTCAGTTTTGTGAAGTACGTCAGAAAATGAAACACTGGCGCCACTAGCGCGACGCCCTGCATTTAAAAGAAAGCTGATTAGAACCATGGGAGATTTAGTATTTTTCGCAGTTTTTGTAATATTTTGGATCATTTAAAAACTTTGAGCTTGAATTAAGCAAGGATTAACTGTTTCTAGAACTATGAAAATATCTAGGATAAAAAATAAACCTTACATGCACTCGAAATGTCGGTTTTTAATGTTTTTAATTTTCAAGTAGAGTAGAATGGTAAAATATAACGATTACGTCTTTAACGTTTGAAGCAAATAAACTAAATGTTCTGAAATGATGATATACTAAATTGTTCTTCTATTTTTAATGACTTGAAAGAACCTAATGTATCATTACATTATACTAAATATATACAAGAAATTATAAAAATCATAATTTCCGATATTCAGTATATTGTATTGATCGCTAGACGGCTAAAAAGTTTATCAGTATTGAAGCTATTAACTTTACTGTACATTTAGTCAATTATTTATTTGAAAATTGAATTAAAAGATGGAGATATAAATTAAATATGGAGTAAATACAGTAGGAGGATAGGAGTAATAAATGCCAGGTTAATTTATTGAAATAAATATAATTATTTAAATTAATTAAAAATATATTACGATAAAAGTATAGCGAAAGATACACTTTTTTCATTTATAAATAAATAGTCGAACAGGCACTTATTGGCGTTTATACCAACTGGGAAAATGTCCGATACCCCATCGATTATAGATCATTTTTGCTTTTTGAAATCTTCGGTAATTCCTCGCATAATTTTAAAATATTTTAAAACTATCTAAATGTTTTCGATTGCCTAATATTTTTTTATTAAACATTTCAGAATCATTTTTCAAAAAATCACGCTTTATTAGAGGACGAGGTTTTTTAGCAGCCTTCGAACAATACTCAGGGCAGTTTGGAAATTGAGATGGCAAAACCCCTGGTTTTAATTTACTTTGACATTTTTTTTAAGATAGTAAGGGTCTTAAAATATTAAAAATGTTTAAAAAACTATTAAGACTATAATTTTACATACTATTACAATAATCTAAAAGTTCGGCCGCAAGAACAATATATCAAAATTTAAAAATCAGTGTAGTCATAAAACCGACAGAGCCATTCGATTATTTTTGGTTAAAGGACATCAGTGTAAACAAATCGTAATAATTACCGACATAACCATTCTATCAGGAGCTAAAACTTCTTTTTTCCAAATTATCTGATTCTGTAAGAAGTGATCATCACACACTACATGTCCAGGGCTCGGAACGGATTACTTTTTAGCAACTTAGTTACTTTCTTGATCCGCGTATACTAAAAAGTTAATTATTTTATGGAAAGGTTACTTTCGGTTACATTTTTTGCCCGGAATAACGTAATGAATTAACTTATTAAGTGTATTATTTAAAAACTTGTGAAAAATGTAAAAATTCAAAATTTTCCAGTAAACTTGATACTTTAGAAGTTTAGAACTAAAATTGCTAGTTTTTAATTAAAAATCTAAAGATTGTTTGTTCAAATAACAAACTGTGTATTACATTTTCCGATGAGAGTTTATCTTCTTTGGTTAAAATTCGGTTAAAAAATGAACAATTTTTATTAAAAATTGTTAAAAATCCATCTTTTTTGGTAGAAAATTACTCTTCTTGCTTGGAAATCACCCTTTTGTTTAAAAATACATAATTTGATTTGAAAACTCATCTTTTTGGTTACAAATGTACTTATTTTGTTGAAAATTCGTCTTTTTCGGTTGAAGATCCACCTGTTTTTGTAGAAAATTCAACTATTTGGTTGAAAGATAATTTTTTTGTCGAAAATCGATATTTACGGATTAAAAATTCAACTGTTTTGTAAAAACTGGTCTTTTTGGCTTAAAACTAAAAAATTTAGTTTAAAAATAACCCATTTTGTTGAAAAATCGTCATTTTTGAATGAATTCTACTGTTTTTGATATTAAATCGAAATATTTTTTGGTTATTACATCAAATATTACATTTTTCGTTAACGATTTATCTTTTTTAGTCAGAAAAATTCAACCATTTTTTTAAAGGATGAAGTACTTTCTTGAACATACATTTTTTTGTTGAAGATTCATAATTTTAGTGGAAAGTTCGTCTTTTTTGGTAAAAAATCTTTCTTTTTGGTAAATTTTTTGCCACATTCTTCTTACTTTTCGGTTACTTTTTTTAGAGATGTATGGTTACTATTTTACTATTTTTTTAAGCTTGAGCAGTGCTGAGCCCTGTGCATATCCAGGTTTAACAATAAAATCCTTTTTGTCACGCTTAATTGCTTGTTACCAACGTTCAACCTCACTTTTTGGGACGGAGAAAAACACTTTTTTTACTCAGTTTGAGCGGGTTGAGTCGTACCCTGATCGACAGTTGGGAGCTATACATCAATGCCCCCCATTTTTATAACAGATTTATCCGTAAATGAATAAAATACGACAAATAGACGATAAAGTTATGATATGTGACGAGTTTTTACATGCAAAATAATAATAGGCAACGGGCAGACCGGGCGTCGCAGAGGTGGCGCCAATGTTTCACGACTCGCCGCTCTTCACAACACTGACACGCTCCTCTAATGCAAAAGCGAGAATCGTGTCACCCCCCTGACCCTGACGCGGCCGCTCCCTCTTCCCTCGGTACCCGCTCGGACCACCACTGCCAAGAAAAATTATTCATTTTCAAACTTAATTTCGAAGGTGTTATCCCCGGAATTTCGCTATGTCGTTTTACGAATGCTACCTCTGAATACTATTCTTTATGTTATTAAAAACGCCAGAGCTTATACTCTCACTGCAAAATCCATGTTTTTTTATTGATAATTATCGAGTCTGGCAGTATGTTATGCCCAAGCTATCGGTCTGACGATTGCATAATAATAAACTTAGGGCATCAATAAAATCGATCCTAGAAGAAAATTGGCTCTTATACTGTCACTGCAAATTTACAATTTTTTCACCTGGCTCAGGTGCCCAAACGCCCCAGGCAGGGCGTCTGGCATTTATGGGCTTCGAAAGAAGGGTCATTTCCCAGATATATTCGCCACAAACTAGGACTTATACTCCCACTTCACGAAAAACGTCACCAGCTCTTGGACTATCCGTTGAACGTGTCAAAAAACTAAAAAAATTTCAACGATTTTACAACATCTGACATTTTTGTATACACAGTATTTTCAACAGCATTTGTAAAACCGCCATTCAGATTGCTCACAGCTGGAGCAGGACCAGTCAGCACCCAAGCCAGTTTGCCTCGGATATTATACTTTATAAAACCTGGCGTTTTTAATGCAAATAGTGTATTGACTAAAATGTACAGTTCTGACTGGCTGTTTTACATCGGTCATTGCAAATACTATTTTTTCTTTTTAATTCCAGATGTTAAGCGAAGGTCTGCAATGTTGAGCGGTGTTGCAAATGTCATTGCAAATACTATTGAGACACAAAATTTGAAATGTAATAAAATGCTTGTACGCCATTCTTTTTGACGTTTTGGCAGTAGTGCCGGCTGATTCTGTCCCGGGACTGGACGGTATGACTGGAAGTTTTGCAAATTTCACTGCAAATTCTACTTATAAAAAAAATTTTAGATGAAAGAGCCCGTTCAAAGTATTACATAACGAACTTTTTGAGGACTTTATACCCCCTCCTTTGGAAAGAAATGAAATTTTGAACTCAAACATGTGCATGATGAATTAATTAACAAAGTTTTTGTTATTAACATAGGTCTAAGCGTCGTTAAGGCTGCATTATGTAACATCAACTATCGACGCCCTACCTCGCCCATGTATTACATAGTAACATTTGGCGAAAACCCCCTCCAAAACGAAGTGTCCGCAAGATGCACGATGGTCAATGAGATTTGACCATAAATAGTATTTGACCATCGTGCAACTTGCGGATACTTCGTTTTGGCTGCGTTTAAGAAAAGTAGCGCTTGACAGGCGGTTACAATGATAAAGAACTAAAAAAGTTTGAAGTCTTTCAACTGCCCATATAATCACAAAAAACTCCAGTATGCTTGAATGGCTTTGAAATTCTATCTCAGATGTTCTTCAACTAATCACGTACAGAAGCTCTAGATCTTCTTGGTTATCTCCTTAAAGGAGCATCGCGCGTAAAAGGCCGTCAAACGGTGCTGTAAGCGCCCGTGTGCCCTTCTAGAAAGTCTTTAAGAGTGGGGCCGGGAAATCGGCAAGTTCACCCAGAATTTGTATATGGTGACACCAAAATTCGGACTCTGATGACAGGATTTGCCGCCGGAAGGGAGATCAAATGGAACATGTAGATGTTATATCTTCAGCTCCCTTACCCCGTAAAGGCGCAAAAGAATCGGAAGTAACAGAAGTACTCACGATAACTACAAGTGAAGACAAGATTCTCCTTTACCAAATAACAGACCATAAGTGGGGTTGTTGCATATTTTCAAATATTTTTTTTCACCGATAAATTAAAAGAACACTAAAGAATGAATGTAACTTCGAAAGGCAAGTGTTTTCAAATAAGTTTGAATTTTGTTTAATGCACAAAAAGTATATTTTTTGAATTTTCGCTGGATTGAAAGTGTAACTGAAAGTTAAATAAAATAAAATTATAACCGTTCATAATTTTTTATTGTGAGTTAAAATTATAAGGATGTAATCGTCTTTGAAAATGTAAGTAAAAGTAAAATAAAACAAATTTGTAAAAGTTCATAATTTGTATTGTTTATTATTCTAATAAAAAAAATTCTTTTCGACAAAAGTAAGACCATATAATTTTAAAAAGAAACATTAAGAAATGAGCCAAAATATTAATTAAAATTGTAATTTTGTCTTTAAAAATAATTAAGGTAAATGTGCCAGTCTTCGTCAATGCATTGGTTGTCGGCAGATGGCGCAGTATTTTACATATACTAAGCTGTTGCGTTCTTCGTTCGCGGCAAAAATTTAATTTTTTACTTGTGTGGACATCGTAGCATCGGATGAAAATGATTTTGTTATGAGAAAAGTTAGTTTCCTTAAAGGAAAAAAACATTTTTTGTGGCCGGTCTTGCAGAGTTCGAAAATCGAGTAAATTTCTTAAGTTTTGGGTTAGAGTACCAGTCAATAGGAAAAGTCTCGTAGCCGGTGACAGACAGAAAATATTACGGTAAGCCTATATTTATTATATAAATAAATGTTTTTATCACATGTAGAGGTACGAAATTTTGTTGAATATTACATAATATTTCTAAAAATTAGAAAATCCGACGAGAGGTGAACCTGTACGCTTGTTGCTTGGATATTCGACACAACTGCCGAACATTTTGACAGGTATAATAAAGCAGTATTTTTTGAATATATACTGTTAGTGCCATACATCAATAAGAGGGAAAAAGTATTGAGAATACATTAATGTTGACTTGGTTCAGTATCCGGCACCAAAAATACTATTCCTAAACGAAAAAGTTTTATAAAATTGTTGATGCCGATTACTACAGCATTCTATAGATTCTATAAGGTGCTGTAGTCCTCGGCATCAAACAAAATTTACTAAATGCAGTGCTGAAAATCCGTGTGTCTAGTATATTATTAAATATAAGAGAATAAACAAAATAAAGCAACTTAAATAAATACAATTATTCCTTTTTTTAGAAATGACAACAAAATAAAAATATTCCGATGGCCAAATGCTGGCAGCCTTGCAAAGTGTGAGAGATGGGAAGTCTGTTTCTGCTGCCAGTAAAATCCACAAAGTACCTCGAAGTACATTATGGGATAAGTACAATGAAAAGAGTTCCACTTGTACGAAAAATGGGTCCTGATCCTATTTTGTCAGTGGAAGAGGAGAATCAGCTGGTTCAGTGGATGTTTGACGTAGCAAAAGTCGGGTTTCCCGTTACCAAAGACCAGCTTTTGGACAGCGTAAAACTTCTTGCAAAAGAATTAAACAAATCTAACTGTTTTAAAAATGGAAGACCCGGCAGATCGTGGTATGAAGCCTTTCTTAGACGACATTCAGAAATTTCGAAGAGAGTAGCTCAGAATTTGACTAAAAGTCGTGCTTCTTTAACTGAAGAAATGCTTCGAAATTGGTTTAATGAAGTCTGGGACTATTTTGTCTTAGAATTTTTGACCCATGTATTTCTCGATGGTAGGAGGATCTTCAATTGCGACGAGACTGCTTTCTTCCTTTGTCCGAAAGGATCCTACGTTCTAGTCAAAAGAGGTGATAAGACAGTATATAACTTCGTAAACTGTGATGAAAAAGAATGCATTACGACGTTAATTACCGGAAATACAGCTGGACAGTTAGCACCTCCAATGGTAGTCTTCTCGTATAAACGAGTTCCTGCAGATATTGCAGCATCAGTACCAAAGACTTGGGGGCTTGGAACCTCTGACAACGGTTGGATGACTGGGCAGACTTTTTACGAATACATCACAAACGTTTTTCATCCCTGGTTGTTGAAAGAGAAGATTCCACTGCCTGTTGTTCTGTTCCTCGACGGCCATTCTTCTCATATAACCT
>CAKNWT010252858.1:0-10647 GCA_932066315.1 Andricus coriarius | reverse complement strand
GGGAAAACAAACAGAATTTTTTTGAAACGAGTAGTAAGTGAAAATACCTAATAATACAGTTTTTTGAATAAAAAAGAATTTACTTTTGTTTTATTTGTAAATTGTAATTTCGATTGTACAGTAAATATATAATCATTTACCTTTATCATAATAGTGCCATCGCGTCCTTTTGGGATTTTCTCGTGGAGAATGTTTTCCTTTAAAAAATGGTCAATGTAAACGAACTGGCCAGCTTTCACAGTAAAATATTTCAAAATGAAAGCTTTTTACCATAAAGCATTATAAGCTGGGTCTTTCGGAATGATGGAAAAATTAATTTTTTTCATATTCGGGATCTTCGGGTTCTCCGAGTTCACTTTTGTAACCTGATTTGCTAAACATAAACATAAAAACACTAGTAAAAAACTCCACCGGGCCATTTTCACATAATCATTGTTTAATGTATTATATTACAGGATAAATCTCTATAGAAATATAAATAGAAATTCTTAAATTTATATGAAGAAATTTCGAAAGTAGATAAAAAATTAGAGGGTTTTTAATTTTAAATTTTCAAAATTAATATCTTTAATTTTAAGCTATGTAGAATTCAAATTTTTTTAATTTGGAAGAATTAAAATTGAAGATTCTAACAATTTTGAAATATAGGAATGCAAATTATTCAAATTTTTGGCAACAAAATCACAAAATTTTTGTTTTCAAAACCCAAAACCTGCATAACCCTTAATTATAAATTGTCAAAACCAAAATCTCTTTAATTTCAAAGGTTTATATTTTAAATTTCTATAATTTTAAAGAGTTACAATTAAGAAATGTTCAATTTAATTGATATATAAATAAAAAATCCTAACTTTTGATGATTTTGAACATGAAAAATCAACTTTTTAATTCTGAATATTCCACATTAAAGAAATTTCGTTAGTTACTTGTCTAAACTCAAATTTTACTTTTTTTGTGCAGAAGAGGGGAAAGGAGTTTTGGCCTACACTATTCACTTATATTTGCAGAATAGAATGCAAAAGTTTACTAAGATTTCTTTAGCTGATTCCAAAGAAAGCTAATATGCAGAAAAAGAAATTAACGAAATTAGCTGAAACCTAATTCTAATTCGTAATTTATTATAAGATTTCGAAAAATAATTTTCGATTAACTTGAGTGTTGCCAAAAAGATAAAAATATGCCAATGTTCCAAGCGTTCTTGAAAAAAGTTACAAATTTATTTGAAAGGCATTTAAAGCCTTTTGACGTCACACCCATTTTCCACCTCTCTTGTAACTATTATTTATTACTATTACTATTATTATTATTCCTAAATGAAGTAAAAGAATGAAATTGAATTTTCACAAACGAGAAATAGTATAATATAAAATATATACTAGATGTAAAAAAAATAAATTTTCATTTTTTATTCATTTAATAAAAAAGATTTTAACTAATTTTTTTAAAATTAAAATTAAACAATTTTTGATTGTATCTTACAGACTAAAAATTAAGTGATAATAAAATTGCTTTTTTTGTAAATTTAATAATATTATTATTCGAAATTATGTATCCACCTTATAAAAACCCTTGGAATCTTTTAAAATATCCTATAACCTTACAGGTCCTATAAATTCCTTCTGTAGCTTTCAAAATTCTTTAAAACAGCATGCAACGTTTTTCAATTCCTTAAAATTATTAAACCCGTCGGAAATCCCTTGAAATTGTTTAAATTTCTTGAAAATGCATTGGAATCTCTTAAAATACCCTAAAATGATTCAAAGGCTTTGAAATTCCTATAAACTATTGAAATGAATAAAACATGTTCTACGAATCTTTTAAAATTACCTAAAATATTTAAAATCCTTTGATATCTTTTCAAATCCCTTGAAACTTTTTAAAGCTCTTGTGAGTGCCTGCAAATCTTTTACAATACCCTCAAATATTTCAAATCCTTCGAAATCACATTAAATTGCTGGAATCCATTAACAATTTCTTTGTAATCTTTTAAAATAAACTAAAATATTTAAAATCTTTTAAAGTATTTTAAAGATCTTCCAAATGCAAAGAGATTTAATAAAATACTTTAAAATATTTCATATCCATTCATTATTTAATTGTCAATTGATCCTCAGCATCAATTAAATAAAAACTTTTAAAAAATTAAAAAATCCATCAAATTAAGTAGAAGTGAGCAAATTTAGAAGAATTTAAGTGAATTTTAATAATTCAAAAAAATTAAAAGAATGCAGGATAAATGGATAAGAATTCAGGTTTAATTCGAAACAAATAATTCCAAATCTCTGAAAGTCTTAGAAACCCTACGAAATACCTCACCTTTTTTGAATAAATTCTTTATAACTCACTAAATTTACAGATTTGTATAACTTTCATAAGTGAAATAAATCGAAAAATATTTGTTAAATTACCAATATTATTTTTTAAATTATAATAATAATAAGATTTTTTAAATTACCAATATTATTTTGTTATTACCAATTATTTTCTCCGAGTTTCTTTGTTTATTTTCTCCGATTTTAATTGAAAAAATAAACATTAAAACAGTAAGACCTTGAAAACCCACCTGGGTATCTCAAATTTCATTTCTTAACCCTACTTCCCCGAGGAAGATGTGATCAACACCTAGACTGCCAAGATGGACCTTTGGAAGAGCATCCACCTCATTACTTTTCAATCATTGTAATATGAATTTTTCATTACTGAATAATAATTCGCATTATTAAATTTAAATGAAAATTCAAACGACATTACAAACTTTTGTAACTTTGTAACTTTTACAATTAAAAAAGTAATTCTATGTATCATTTTCAGCTTAAACGTTGTCTTATATTCAGATAAATAAATATTATTTATTATATTTATTAGTATTAAATAATTATATATTTATTCACCAGTTTCTTCTTTTTAAAATAATGCAACCTTTTTCGCCTTTTCTATTTTCTTTATCACATTTCAAAAGTAGAAGAAAATTTAAACAGTGAAGAATTCTCATAAGCATGAAGTTGCAAGCAATTAAAAAACTACTACCTGTACATTATTTTAATTCGCTAGTACGTTTTTCAATCTGAAGTTAGCAATGTAAAATAGTACAAACGATGGAATCAAACAAGACGATTTGGTATTATAACAGAACGCTAAAAAAGTGATGCTCAATTAAAATGGAACCATAGTTTTTACAGTGCAGAAAGGGTTTCAGTTTAAAAGATAACTTCTATAGCTATGGGGATTCAAAAGGCGACGACAAAAACGTTATTTAAAAGGATTCAATAATATTCACGTCACCATTGAACAGAAAATTTTTGAATACTTTCACTGCAAGCCTTCTTGCTGGGTTACTTGAAGTAACGCACTAATATTTAACTAAGATTATAAAATCATCTTAAAAGAAATATAAGGGCAAAGGTTATTACATCGTTCTATCGATTGTACCAAAAGAATATTTTGGTGAAAAATAAGTTCATAACATATTTACAATACTTATTATTGTCGAATGATGTTATACATATAAAAAGGTCTTAGTTTTCTTCGTATACTGGTATAATTGTTATTTACGAAACGTTAAACGTTTCACCGTCCGACGAAAGGCCTCTTCAGACGTACAACCAAAGAGAAATATAGGAGGGTGAAACATTGAAAGTTTCATGAATAAAAATTGGACCAGGACACCAATAAAACTAAGCTCTATTTTTATTATTATACGAACCTGGTCAACAAACACAAGGAGAAACTTTTGGTTATAAAATTTGATATTATGATATTTATTTTCAAAAAAAGACAGACGCAAGCCAGGATATACCGATATAGCGTCACTATTGCAAAAATGACTATTGTGAATATTAAATTGTAAAGTAACAAATTTTATTGAAATGATTAAATAATTAATTATTAAGTAATTGTTATGATTAAATAATTGTACTTATTGCAAAAGAAAGTTTCTACAGGGTGTCCCACCACCTTCACAACTGCTTGTACTATGTTATAGTGCACAAAAATGCACAAAAAGTCCTCTAGAAAAAAGTTGTGCGAAGCTTCGTTTTGTCACCAAAAAGCTTCAAAGTTGGGCCTAATCAACCAATGAGGAGCCAGTTTTAGCGACCACTTGAACATACGTGTCTCAAACGTTAAGACAGTGTGTGCTTTTTGGACACACACTTCAGCTCCCATATTATAGGTCTCGAGTTCTCGCTCTTCCATTGCTTATTGCAAAACGCAAAATTAAAACCTCCAAAACTTTTTTAAATTTTGAATCTTTCTCCCTAACGCTTATTAACAAGGTCAAACTATTTTTAAAAACCTATCTTTCCCAATTTTTGTTAGATAACTTGTAAAAAAGTAACAAAAACCTGAACATTGGCGAAACCCAACAATAGTACATTATGCATCAAGGGGCAAAAGTAGAAGATTTTTCCCGCGGATGAGTTTACTGCCCGAACGAGAAAATCTTAAGGGCTTTATAATCACCCAAGGGAAAAAGCTACTTTTGCCTCGTGTTGCATACAGTATTTTATTGCACTCTCGACTGAAAGGCCACTTTTTTGTCCTGAAAAGCTGGGTCGAAACAACTTTGCATTTTAGGAGATTTTTTGGATATTAAAAAAATGTTTCGAAATTTTTTGAAAAAAGTTACTTTTGCCCCGCTAAATTTTACTTACGCCCCGCTAATTTTACTTTCGTCCGGCTTATTTTACTTTTGCCCCGCAAAACTAGTTTTCGGGGAAAATATGCTACTTTCGCCCCGCTTATCAGAGGCAAAAGATGGCTTCTCCGGTCGGGTGTGGAATAAACTTAATTTCATGAAAAATTGTAAGCAATCCTAACATAAAATAACACTTTGTCCAACAAAAAAGTTACCCTTTTCGGTTTCAGTCAGAATTTCTGTTACCTAACTTTTAACAAATCTAACGAAAAATCTCAAAACACGCGAATCCAGAAAACTTTCTTTCTAGAAAATGTGTTGCTAACATTTTAATAACAAAACTTATTTTCTAACAACAGAAGTCACCCTTTTCGATTCCTCTTAGAATTTCAGTTACATAACTTGCAACAAAATTAAACAAAAAATATGCCCCATTGCGCGCTACGCGCTCGGTCTATGTATTTTCCACACATTTGTGCACAGACCTTTTAAAATTAAAGGTCAAAGCGTTAACAACTGTGATTTGATGATTGTTAATTATCTTTTGTTAAAGCTCCTTGGGATTTAACGAACACATTCTTATAACGTATCTCGTATTTCGCACTGGATTTGGTCCAAAATCTGAACTTTTCTACATTATCTTCAACACTATTATATCTAATATATATTATATTTATTTATGTACCTCGATCTGGTACTGCTTATTCAGATGTTGCAAAATTATGTAGATGTTTTATTTTTTAAGATTACTTTAATATTTTCTCCTTACTTTGCACTAATTTTTATTCTCAGCTGCCTGAAAATCCTCCCAGTTTGAGCGCGCAAATCAAAAACTGTGATTCAAACCCCTCATGAACTACAATCATAAAGTGAAATTAAACATGTTTTTTTCAGTTTGACTTTGAAGAGGGTTCTCAAAGCACCTACGGCCTTGACATTATCATTGCGATACTCGCGCTTCGCGCTCAACAGCTAGGTTATACAGACGATTGCTTTTGAAAAATAAAACTATGTAAACAAACTGAAATGGAAAATTTTCTTTCCAAATTTGAAAATGCTCTTACTTTTTGAATTTTGATAAAATCAAAAAATGTTGTGAGGATAGTTTCGAAATATATTTCATAACTAGTAAAAAATTGGATTGAAATTTTTTAATCTATCAGAAAAAGATTTTTTGGAAATTTTCAAAATTTTGAAAAGTATATAATTTTTTGAGTTTTTGTCGAAATAAAAAATGTTATTAGGATAATTCTTAAGAACCTTTTCCATCTAAAAGAAACTTGGACAAAAATTTCTGAAACTTGAACAAAATTTGTTTGCAAATCTTAAAAATACTCTAAAATTTGTAATTCTTGTCGGAAAAATCTGGTTAACGAACTTAACCTTCATTTAAGAACCTTTAGAAATTTTATCAAAGGCTGACTCGATTCGACAAATCCTTCAAAAGTAAGCGTGGCTAGAACATTCAGGTAACCATACAGACATACATACAGACACACATACAGACATATAGACAGACAGACACCGACAAAATTTTACGATTTTCGAACTCTGTGAGTGCCCAAACGTAAAGATTCGTCAAAAACCAGAGATCGAACATTTGGACGATTACATTAAACTCTCATGAATGAGAATGTAAAAAATATGCCCGCTGCGTGGGCACCTACTCGTTGCGCGCGCGAATCAAAACGGTGATTCAAATCCCTCATAAACTGCAATCATAAAGTGAAATTAATAATGTTTTTTTTTAATTTGACTTTGAAGAGTTTTCTCAAAGCACCTGCGGCCTTGACGATTACATTCTCATTGCGATACTCGTGCTTCGCGCTCAACAGCTAGTTCATACAGACGATTGCTTTTGAAAAATAAAACCATGTAAACAAAATAAAACGGAAAATTTTGTTTCCAAATTTGAAAATGCTCTTACTTTTTGAATTATCATAGAATCAATAAATTTTATGAGGATGCTTTCGAAATATATTCTATATCTAGTAAAAATTTTGCTTGAAATTTTTTGATCCATCAAAAAAAATCTTTTTTTCTATTTTTTTGAAATTTTCAAAATCTTGAAAAGTATATGACTTTTTGAATTTTTATCGTGATAAAAAATGTCATTAGGATAATTTTCAAGATTCTCTCCCATCTAAAAGAAACATAGACAAAAATTTCTGAAACTTGAAAAAAAATTTTTTTGCAAATTTTAAATATGCTTTAAAATTTTTAATTTTGGTTGGAAATATCTGGTAATGAACTTATCCTTCATTTTATGACCCTTAAAAAGCACATCAAAGGTTGACTCGATTCCACAAATCCTTCAAAAGATAGCGTGGCTAAAACATTCAGTTAACCATACATACATACAGAAATGTAGACATACATACAGACAGACATACAGACACCGACAAAATTTGATGATTTCCGGACTCTGTGAGTGCCGAAACGCAAAGATCCGTGAAAAACCAGAGATCGAAAATTTGTACGATTATATTACACTCTCATGAATGAGAATGTAAAATAAACATTTACGTAACCTAGAAAAATTTCTTTGTGGAAAATTCGTTACTAAGATTTAAGTAACAAAGCACATTTTCTAAAAACAAACGTCACCCTTTTCGAATCCTCTCAGAATTTCTGTTCCATAACGGTTAGAAAATTTGTTTTGTTATTTAAATCTTGGTAACGAATTTTCCAGAAAGAAATTTTGCTGGGTTTCGTAAATTTTAAGATTTTTTGTTAGTTTTTATCACAAGTTATGTAACAGAATCTGTTCGAGGAATTGAGAAGTGTGACTTTTGTTGTTACAAGAGGTTTTGTGATAGTTTAATCTTCTTAGCAAATTATCAAAAAAGAAATTTTGGTGGGTTTCTCGAATTTTCAGTTTCTTCGTTACTTTTGTTACAAGTGAATTAACAGAAATTCTAAAAGGATCCGAAAGGGAAATTTTTGGTGGTTAAAAATTTCAAGTTATGTTAGGCTTGCTTACTAGTTTTAAAGAAAACAAGTTTGCTGGGTTTCGTGAATGTTAAGATTTATTGTTAGTTTTGTTACAAGTTATGTAACAGAAATTCTGAGAGGAACCGAAAAAAAATTTTCATAACACTTTTTTGTTGGACAAGGTGTTATTTTATATTAGGCTTGCTTCCAAATTTTCAAGAAAGCAAGTTTGTTGGGTTTCGTGAATGTTCATGTATTTGTTACAATTGTTGCCGACAGGTTTCAAAGACGTTTTAAAATTATTTATATGAAATGTTTCCTAAAGTAAATCTAAAATATTGCAGAAATATTTCATTAAAATATTGTTTGTCATGTTTAGAAATAATTTAAAGAGACTTTGCAGAAACATTGCACTGAAATATTACTTGGCTTGTTCAAAAATATTTTCAAGAAATATTGTAAAAAAATTGCATAAATATTGCACGAAATCATTTATGAAAGATTTTGAAAATGTTATAATGAAACCTTTTGATAATGTTGCACACAGGTTTTGAAGACGTTTTAAAATTATTTCTATGAAATGTTTCCTGAAGTTAATCTAAAATATCGCAGAAACATTTCACTAAAATATTACTTGTCATGTTTAAAAATAATTTAAAGAAATATTGCAGAAGCATTGCACTAAAATATTACTTGGGTTGTTCAAAAATATTTTCAAGAAATATTGTAAAAAAAATTGGATAAACATTGGATGAAATCATTTATAAAAAATTTTGCAAATTTTACAATAAAACATTTTGATAATGTTGCACAATGGTTTTAAAGACGCTTTTAAATTATTTTTATGAAAGGTTTTCTGAAGTGAATATAAAATATTGCAGAAACATTTCAGTAAAATATGATTTGTCATGTTTGAAAATAATTTAAAGAAACTTTGCAAAAATATTTCAGAAAAATTTCACTAAAATATTACTTGCCTTGTTCAAAAATACACTACCGTCGGAAATTGTGCGCACGACTCTTGTGAGCGCTATTAAAAATCATTGCTGACTTCGAAACACTATATTTCGTTGAAAAAAAGAGATAGGGCATTTTTCAAAAAACGGTTAGAAAGCTTATGAAATTCCACGTCTAGTGGTATCCAAAAAATATTGGTTTGAATTTCTGAAAATAATACAGCACGTGAGAAGTTTAAAAACAAAATTCAAGTTTTTCTCAAATTTTCTACCTCAACTTCAACTTTTAGCACGACCTAGAAAATTTTTTTCAAAACCCTCAAAATTACATTACATCGAGCCTGAAATCTTATCTTTTACACCTTTAATTGTACAGTAATGGTGTCAATTGTGAGTAATTTAGCTCAGATACGATTCAACATTTTCAATCATATCTCGGGTACCCATGAAGATTTTTTGAGTTTTCTTGGCTTAAATTAAAGATCAGGTTTCAGGCTCAATGTCGTATAATTTTGAGGTTTTTGAAAAAATTTCCCTAGGTCGTGCTAAAAGTTGAAGTTAAGGTAGAAAAATTGAGAAAATCTTAAATTTTGTTTTTAAACTTCTCACGTACTGTATTATTTTCAGAAGGTCAAAGAAATATTTGTTGAGCACTACTAGACGTGGAATTTCATAAGCTTTCCAACTGTTTTTTGAAAAATGGTCTATCTATTTTTTTCACCGAAATATCGTGTTTCGAAGTCAGGTAGTGTATTTCCAAGAAACATTGTAAAAAATTGCATAAATACTGCATGAAATCATTAATTAAATATTTTGGAAATGTTGCGTGAAACATATCTTAAAACATTGATAGAAGATTTCAGAAATAATGTATGAAAATATTTTATTCCAATGTCTAATAATAGTTGCAGCAACCATACAGATTATATTCCTCAAAATATTGTCAAAATATTTAAAAAATGTTTTTATCAAATATTTCTAAATCTTGCTTGTAATATTTAAAAAAAATTCAAACAACATTTCACAAATGCTTCATGCAATATTGTGCACGATCTGTGCAAGGGACATATCTTTATTTCAGAAACATTGCTTAGAAATGTTTCAAAAATATTGCGAACCTTGCAGAAATCTTGCAGCAATATATCATGCTGTGTGGGAAGTTATGTAACAGAAATTCTAATAGATAGGTTTTTTTTGATAGTTTGACCTTGCTAATGAACGTGACAGAGAAGCATGCAAAATTTAAAAAAGTTTTGGAAGTTTGAATGTTGCGTTATACAATAATCAATGGAAGAGCGACAACTCGACGGGGAATGATCTAATATGGGAGCAGAACTGTGTCGCCAAAAAGCACACACTACCTTAATGTTTGAGACACGTACAAGTGGTCGCTAAAGATCATTGGTTGATTAGGCCCAACTTTGAAGCTTTTTAGTGCCAAAACTAAGCTTCGCACACCTTTTTGCTAGGGGACTTTTTTGTTTATTTCTTTGTGCACTATCACATAGTACAAGTGATTCTATAGGTGGTGGGACACCCTGTATAATTCCTGGAAAAGACTATGAAGTTTACAAAAGACAATAGGAAAGGAATTCTTTCTACGTGCATTCTATGTTTTATCATTTTTTATATAGAAAATAGGAAAATATGCCAATTTCCGAAAAGCAAAATAAAAATAAATACACGCTCCAAGGACAACGCTGTCTGCAATAAGCTCACATTATAAATTATATGCATTAAACATATAATTAGACATTTATATGAAATTCTAAGATGATTGAGGAATTTGATCGTCCTCCTGAACCTTGGCGCACATGACGTCATTCTTCAGTGAATTTTCCATTTCGAATGGGAATGTTCGGAAACAACTATATTGAAGTATTTTTCCTCTTATTGCACATTCCTATTCATAAATTTTTTTAACCTGTTTTGCAACCTATGTCATTGAAACTGCTAGCTATTGCAATTACGGTTTTATTGTTTATTTCTGTGAATATCATGTATTCCTGACTTCAATTTTCCATCGAAAATATTAGTCTTTCCAACTTCAAATGGAATTTAATAATTTTGGAGTACATTAATAATTATTATTATACCAATAAGCCGTTTCCCTTTCGGGGT
>CAKNWT010252843.1:0-10364 GCA_932066315.1 Andricus coriarius | reverse complement strand
AAAAACGTACCTTTTTCCAGAAAAATACAGTGGATTATCACTGAAACTTATGCAGACAATTTCTAAAATACAAAAATTGCATTTTAATCCTAATATTTAATCCTAAGTACTAAGTAACCCTAAGTAATATTTAATTCATATTTAATCCTAAGTACATAAAAGTGATTAGTAAAATAAAACTCTAATTAAGGATTTATTAGGTATTTTTTAAATAATAATAATAATAATAACAAATAAATAGGGCGTAGGGATGTGGCGACCCCATCGCCCTAGATCTCCGGCTCTTGCAGTCAGCCACGTTGCATTGGGCTAACTCCCCAATGCGACGAATTATGCGGTTACGTCACCAGTATCGCGCAGTGCCACCCACAATAGGCCTCTCTCGGATGGAGGCCATGGTTCAGTTGGGAGTGGCAATGGGACCGAATCGAGGCGACGAACAGGCAATAGCCCCGGACAAACGCGAGAACATCGATTTAAGTTGTCGGACCAACACAGGAGGGATATCCTTACGTGTTGGCAAAGAAGCTCACCGACGCGAAGAGGATTCATGCAGAGGTTACATGACCGTTGGGTCAATATGAACCCGGAATATGATCATAAAACGCCTCAGTATTTAAGAGATCAGGTATCCTTTTTGCGTAGAAACGGATATGAAGCTCTTTTTCGGCAAGAAGAAGAGCAACATCCTCCAGAGAACATACCACCCGTTCCGGCAAGACCACCTTTGCAGATAGCCAATAATGCCAGCATGAGAAATAGGAGATCTATCCACCAAAAAGTCTTTCTCAGGATGGACAAATTATCTGAAGCTAATAATGCTCTCCCTGATTTGCTCCCTGAAGATGTTAATCTCTGGAATCTGAACTGTGTAGTTTACGAGCAGGCACTCTCTCTGGTTAGCGACAATAGAAGTGACGATACTTCAGTACGCCTGAGTAAGACTCGCGAGCGTATTGCACAGCTTCAGTTTAAAATTGAAACGGCGAGAAGGCACGCATCAAATATTCAGTGCGTGATTAGCTACATAATATCAAATAAAAAATGCACTCCAAAAGTTAGGGCACTTGCTCGAAACTAGAGGAAAGCAAATCCCACACTGAACAAGTGTAAACTTTTGACCATCAAGCAGCACTGGACGCAAAAAATAAGATCTCTTTCAGCAGAAAAACAGCGCCTTGAACGGCGAGTAGAATGAATTCAGGAAAATTCCACCTTTTCAACCCATCCTTCCCGTCTGCTCAATAAAACGTCAAGTGTCGTTGAAATTCCCCCTAGCCGAGAAGAGATTCAAGTGTTCTGGGAGAAAGTGTATGGAGATACCTATCAGTTAAATGAAGACGCTTCAGATATATCACTCTTTCGCAACTTTTGCCAAAGGCAAAGGTGGAAGAAGTTGACTTCTACGCACCAACAACTAGCTCGTATATTTACTACTTACTTAAACGGAGAACAACCCATCCCGCAGTGGCTAGTGGAAGGACGCACGGTATTGATTCCTAAGACCGGAGATTTGTCAAGTCCACAGAACTACAGGACCATAGCTTGCTTAAACACCAGCTACAAGCTATTCACTGGCATCCTCCAAGAGAGGATATTAACATCTGTCGAACCGGTATGGAGTGCAATAGTTGAACAACGTGGATGCAAGAGAGAGCTGGCAGGTTTCAGGGAGAACCTGTTAATGTACAGGTGTATTACCCGAGACACGATCAGGTATCGACGCAATCTGTCCATGGCTTGGATTGACTACCGTAAGGCATTCGATAACACGAATCATGAGCTACTTATTAAGCTCTTAGAGTGCCTGGAGGTGCATCCAAAAATAGTGAGATGCATACAAGAGCTTATGCTCTTGTGGCGGACAAGATTTTTCATAACATCTGACAAAAGACAAGTGACTACCAGCTATATCACATATAAGAGGGGGGTCTTCCAAGGCGACTCTCTAAGTCCGATACTTTTCTGCATCTCCCTATTGCCTCTATCTATTGTGCTCCGAGGCAAAAGCTCTGGACACCTATGTTGCCCACGAAACAGAAGAGAATATAAGATCAACCACCTTTTATACATGGACCACCTTAAACTCTTTGCTTCCTCGAAAGAGGATCTTAACATCCTTGTGGAGGCGGTGAATAGGTACTCTGAAGCGATTGGCATGAGCTTTGGACTGGACAAGTGTGCCTGCGTCCACCTACAGCAAGGACGACTAGAAACTACACCATCGAGTGACGATCGGGATGTTCAACTCATAGGCGGAAAAAATGCCAGTCAACATCTTAATAATGGAGAAACATATACATATCTTGGAATACCTCCAGCGGAAACCCAAGATGTGCGTGTGTTAAAAACGGCCCTTTTTAAAAAGTATCGCCAAATTCTCAGAAAAATTTGGGCTTCCGAATTATCTGGAAAGAATAAGATCCAGGCGACCAATATGCTGGCCGTTCCTTTACTCCTCTACACATTTGGCGCAGTAAAATGGATCATCGATGAGTTGAAGCAACTTGACCGAAGCACACGCAAGATGATGACAATCCATCGAAGTCACCATCCTAGATCTTCCATACCTCGAATATACCTACCTCGAGATAAAGGGGGTAGAGACTTGCTAAGCTTGGAGTGCCTTCATCGAAGAACGGTTCTGGCTACAGCCTGCTCAGTTATAAATAGTGCAGATTCTCTTATGCGACTCGTACATTAACATGAAGCCAACAATGTTGCGGCGTTTCTATACCGTGCCAAAAAAATAGGGCCGCAGAGGAGCTTGGCCTCCTATTTGATTCCAGCGACACTACACATGGCGTAGCATCACTAACACCTTCGGTGCTCAAAAGTCGTGTACAGGAAGCAGAACATACGCTTCTACTAAGAGAACATGTTGACAAGCCCCTTCATGGTAAATTCTACGACATCATACGTAGAGAAGAGCTCTCGATGGGTCTTTCCAACATGTTTCTCAAGTCTGCTGGATTGAGATGGGAGACTGAGGGATTTCTTTTTCCCTGTCAAGGCGGAGTTATAGACACCTTAGTTTACCGCGAGCGCATAATGAATATACCTGTAGGCTATACTAACTGCCGAGCGTGTAAACAAGAGCTAGAAACACTTGGGCATGTTCTCAGTGGATGCTCAAATTATGCACGTTACGGGTACATCGAGAGACACAATGCGGCTCTAAAAGTGTTATATTACCATCTTAGGCACTTCTATGGTGTTGATCTCTTTCCCGCCTTGCCATACGCCCAGGCGGAACTCGAGTCCGTTGTGGAGAATGATCAGTGTAAAATCTACTGGAATTTCTCATTCTCCACCACGCAACGTATCAGTGCTACGAAGCCTGATATTTTCCTCCAAGATCTGAAAACCAAGATCATTTACGTGATAGAATTCTGGGCACCAGCCGATGGTAATATCACGGAAAAGGTGGAAGAAAAACGGGTGAAATATCAAGCACTTCTTTTCGAGCTTAGCAGGCTGTACCAAGGTTACAAAGTCCATCTTGTAGTTCTCATAATCGGCTGTCTTGGAAGTATGAAAGCTTCATTTCTTAGCCAACTCAACAAGATTCCGGCTTGCCAGCGTCAGGCTCACTCCATCGCAAACCGGATGCATAATCTGTTCTTCTGGGATCACTTCATCTGGTCCGTCAACACTGTTCCTCATAACATTCTACAAAGATTGGTAGCTCTAAAAAAGTATCCAGAGGTGAAACCTTCATCTTCAACTGCCCCGTCTACCGCGCAAGGTCATCCGCGGCTAGAGACCTGACTCCAAGGAACAGTGTTGAACGATGTTCTCTCGCCTAAATTTCCCGCTCTTGCTTACCTTCTAGGACAGAAGGAGCAGAAGTGGATGACGTAAACGTTCCAGTTGCGTCGGGATTGGTTGCTTTAAGGAACCATGATCGTAGCTTCCGGATCCTACAACTTCTCATAACAAAACAATGATGGAGTTTCTAATTCAGAAAAATGAAGTTTCAACTCATCAGAAAATGATAGTGAAGCATGAAGCATGTACAAGAGAGAGAACCATGTGATGTGATTGACTTATAAGCTACTCTCTACATATGGATCAGTGAAAAATTCACTGATTGAAATAGTAGTTGGAAATTTCACTGATTAATCAGTGATTCCGGACTTTTCACTGATCAGTTCAGTAACACCAGAGTAAATCATGCAAGACATAACCTCTAAATTTTAAAGTAAAGCGTTGTTGTTATTCTTTTACTTAAGTAGCAAAAATAATTTTTTTAAGAAATAAATTTGTACGTTTTCGGACTAGAAGTGTGCTGCATTTACGGCGGGAAAAATATACTCTAACTCGTATACAAAAATTTAAATCAGTGAGATTTCACTGAAAATTAGTGACTTTTCACTTATTCAGATTTAGACAGTATAGACTAAATGAATATTTATATTCTAAAACATCAACTGATAATAAAGTGACAGCAAGGTATGAAGTATGTGTGTAGGCTACACTCTCTAAATCTGAATTAGTAGAAAACTACTAATCGGTAGTAGTTTTCTACTAATTCAAATAGTGCAGATTCGTTTACTAGTAATTAGTACAAATCTACTATTTCAATCAGTAAGAATAACTGACTAAATGATATAGTAATTATATATACTAAAGGAATTGGTAATGCTACTACTAAATGAATTGGTAAATGTATTACTGGTTACCATTTCAAAGAAATTTCCATTTTATCTTCTTATACTTAAAACGCAATGCATATTTAGGTCAAATTAATGTGGGTCCTGTATTAAATTCAATTTTAGACGTTTGAAATTCCTAAAGTTCATAGTAAAAATATTCCGTTTTGAACAAGATAGGTAATTTTTAACCAAATAGTTGAATTTGGAACCAAAAAGATTGAATTTCTACCAAAAAATACGATTTTTCAACAAAATACATGAATTCTCAACCAAATAGTTGAATTTTAAACTAAAAAATATAAGTTTTTAACCAAAAATGGAATAGTTAAATTTTCAGTTAACAAATTAATTGTCCAGAAAAAAAACAACAAATTTTAAACTAAAATGATGAATCTTTAACTGAAATCGATGAATTCTGATTCGAAAGGATGCATTTTTAACAAAAGGAGAACTTTCAACCAAGTAGTTTTTATCTTCAATCTAAAAGATGAAATTTCAACTAAAATGATGAATACTTAGATTTTCAACCAAAAAGATAAAGTTTCAAACAAGAAGGTTACTTTTGAAACATAAAGAATAATTTTCTACCAAAAAATACGTCTTTTTTTCAAGAAAAGAGATGAATTTTCAACTAAAAAAGACAAACTTTTCCTGGGATAGATGAATCTTCAACTGAAGTAGATAAAGTTTAAGTCAAATAGATGAATTTTTAACAAAAGACTTCATCTTTCAAAAAGTTAGTTGTATTTTCAACCAAAAAGATGAATTTCCAAACAAGAAAATAAATTTTTATACAAGAAGATTAATTTTCTCGTAAAAAATACGATTTTTCAATAAAATACATGAATTTTTAACGAAATATTGGATTTTTTAACAAAAAATATCAGTTTTCATCATAAAAATTCAATTTTCGGTTTATGAAATTAATTTGCAACCAAGCTTGTAAATTTTATACTAAAATGATGAATCATTGACTGGAATAGTTAAAGTTTCAACTAAAACTTGTAATTTTTCAACCTGAAATTGGATGGTTCAATTAAAATTTTTCTTTTAATGTTCAACTAAAGAGATGAATTTTAAACGACAATGTTAGAATATTTAATTGGAATAATTAAATTTTCAGTTAAAAAAAAAATAATTTTCAGTTGAAGAAAAAACGAATTTTCAACAAATTAGCTCGTTTTTCGACCAAAGAGATTAATTTTTAATTGAAATGATGCACCTTGAACCAAAAAAAATTAATGTTCAACAAAAGAGATGAATAATTGATTTTTCAACTAAAAACTATCAATTATCAAAAATAATAGTTCAATTTTTACTTTAAAAAATTATATAAACGAAACTAAAATTCTCGCGCTTTAAAGCATGTAGATACTTTTATTTTAAGTTATCCGAAGTTTGCCAATACGGTGGTTCAAAAAATACTTTTTTGAAGACAAAAGACTTTTTAATTCTTGTGACGGGGTATATTTCATTACTTGTCACTCAAAACTATCTCGCCACAGGAAATGTCAAACTATTAAAAATTAGAAAGGTCTACGCGAAAGGATAAAACAAGGGTCACCATCATCGAACACCACCAAGAAACACTCTCGGTCTTAGTTCCTATTATTTCCTTTTTTTTGTATTCTCCTATTCTTTCATACTTTCTCACTGCGCCAAATCTGTCGACAACGAGGAATCTACGAAAATTTATTTGAATCTGGGATTATTTCCCGCCTGTACCGAACGAGAGGCCGCCACCATCCGGACGACCGAGACCATTGTGCAACAGAGTCGCTAGTGGGCATCGAGCCCCATATCCGCAATGAGAGAGTAAACTCTCTCCGTATCAAATCTCTCTCATTGGAATGTTATCCAACCGGCGTACTTGAACATGTACTATTTTTTATGTATAATTTGAACCCGCCAAATGTGTTTTAAAGGCCAAAAATCAGTAATTGATACTATGAAACGGGGCTCACTTCCGAAACTATATGAGTCTGCGAACTCGACTTCCTTGCGATACCTGTTCAGGTGATCCCGGCGACGGCTCTGATTGGCCGGTAAATATGGACTTTTAGATCGAGAGCTGCATAGGTTCTGTTGCCTTTCTGAGCTGTCACTCTTGTTCTAACCTTTCGAAGCGGAACTACTTTTTCTTTCCGAATAACGGAATTTGTACCAAGACCCATCATGTCCAGTTTTGACGATGACGATAACATTTTGACTAGACTCAGAAAGATGATGGAAAAGGGAGATACAGTACGTAAAGAAAAGGTATGCTAATTTGTTTTTCGGCAAAGGTCCAATGGTCGCACGTGCCTTCTTGTTTACTTTCGGAAATTATTAACGAATTAAAGATTCGCCACGTGTTTCGACCATGGGTCCTCGCCTTTTCTTAAGTGTCCCGAGTGTTTCCGGGTTTCGTGCGTGCTTGAGCCGTGTTCGCGTTGGTAAAGTTTAGATTTTAGTCCTGGTTTTGAACCGTTGTTTGATTCCTTAAAATAAGATAACCTTTTTTTTATTTTGTATGGGGTTAGGATCTTAAAATGGTGAGATTGTGGGTAGATAACCTCCTTGTATGTTGGGATTTCGATTGGTGCGCGTGAAGCACTACTTTGTTTATATGATTAAAAATAAAAACTCAGTTTCGTCATATTATTATTAATTGAAAAAAATGGTGGCCTAGTGAATTTTTTTTTTATCGAACCTACTCCTGTCGTTATAATAAGTTTATCCGTAAGATTGTGTAATCATCAAGACAAAAAAAAAATAGTTAGAATCAGTGAATCTTCTCTTAGCACGTAGTCTGCATATGGGTGGTTGTCAAATTGTAGGCAAATTTTAGCACCTACATTGGCCATCACATTATTATTAGGAATGAAATATTTCATAACGGAAATCGTTCATATCACATCTAAAAATTTAAAATCCAAAAGGGGCAGTTTTAAAAATAAGAAATAATAATGAAATTCTTACATGAAATACGGACAATGGATTTGAGGTTGGGAGTTTGATGAAAGAGAGCAAGAGCTTTTAAAAAGTTCAAAAGCGAATACTGTAACGCATGCCATTTAGGAAAAACGAAATATTTAACTATTGTTTTTTTTTTTTAATTTCAAGAGAAGTTCTACTTTTTATTGAGACTAGCTGCATATAAAATTTGAAACCAACAAAATTCATTAATTTGTCACAATGTGAATAAACATTAGATAAAATGTACAGTATATTATTAATAACAAATCTACCTATCTGTGCTGTAATATAAATTGTAACACGCACGCGCATATAAGCAGTCGTACACTCCTCTACTGTATACCGTACGGGAATGATGCGAGAAAATTGATGAAGTTTAGCCTTTTTTAATATTTATAAAAAAATTACAGATTTTAATCATAAAAAGTCACCTACTTATGAAAGAAAATACCGCTGAGCAAGTAATGGAATTGTTTTTATAATTTTGGTTCACTCCGAAACTGATTTTTAACTCACGTACGGTAATGATGTTTTTGTTGTCAAAATGCCCTTTTCAGTTTTAATATTGGATTCACAAAAAAGAGGTTATATTTTAAGCTCAATTTTATAGAATCTTGTATTAAACGATACGCTTAATATCTCTGTATTTATTACTTAATTGTAAGTACAATATTTTACTAGATAAAAAGACGTACGGTAATGATTTCTGAAATGAAAAAAATCGAGGGACAGACTTCAAGGTCTTTACAATATTATTTATTTGACTTGAAAAATGTGCATAAATTAAATGTATGTTCATCGAAAGTTTACAAACTTAATACGTTAAGCGTTTTTCAGGTTACTGGCTGAAAAAATGAGAAAAACAGTTTATCCTTGTGCAAAGTGATGTTGGGACACCGTACGGTAATGACGTTTGGGGTGTTTTTTTATTGAATTAAAGTAAATCGGAACGCAAATAAAAAAAAAAGAAATGATCATTTTTTAGAGGATGATAATAACTATTTATAAAATTAAAAAAAAATCAGTACGAGTTTCTAAGTTAATGTTATATTACTGGGACTTCATGTTTGCCTCCAATTTGACAATTACCCATATACGTAATTGTAGTTCAACAGTAGGAATTAAGGTAATCGCAACTCGGGGTATAATCTTTTAGGCCCAGATTGAAACACCTTGCAACTGGCGCCCAAGTAATAAATAAATATAAAATTCGAAATAATTAAAAGATTTTTTTTTAAATACAAAATTTTTGTTTAAAGAACTCATAACCATCACAATTAAGAATAGAAAAGACTTCGAAAAAATACTCAAGCAGGCACAACCCAAAACGTGGACAAGAGTCACAAAATTTTTGCGCATTCAATACGAATGAAATGAACATGTGATAAAGAATTAAAGAGGAAATCCCAAACGTCACATACGTACACTCAACGTCCCAGTCAGAAATGGATGGTCGATTAGACGTCGAATCAACGTCGTTTTTTGATGTCGAAAAATCATCGATATTTTCGTCGATTCGACGATATTATGTCTCCCAATTCGACGTCGTATTGACGTCGAATTATAAATCGTTTCGACGTCTAATTTAATATAATTTCGACGGTACAAAAAGTAGTGCAGTAGTTATGAAAACTATGAATAAGTTGATCGACACCTTTTTAAAGATGACATGAGATTATATTACAAATAAAATTTCTAACGCTACGGGGTATCGAACCTACATCTATACCTGAATCTATCGCCTAGCAGTCGCGAGTCTTAACCATTGCGCTAAACCTACGAGTTGAAACTCGATGAAAAAGCCATCTTCATAAGGTACAGCTCAAGAAAGTTAAAACACCAAATTTTTAACTCTCTTTTTCTAATTAATTATTTATTATTATACGATGTTATGTACATGTAAAATATACGAACTATTAAATGAAATATCAATAAAATAATTTTTAAATAAATAATTTATGTCGATTACAATTTTTCTTCATGTAATATTTCGTTTTCTCGCGGTTTTAGACTACTTTACAACTTTCTACAATGACAGGAAATGTAATTTTTTATGAACATTTACAATTTTACATAAAGATGGAACTTAGAATTTTTTTCTTAAAAGAAAAAAAACCGGAAAAAAGTTGTATTCGCGACAGTTGTATTTATAGTTCTCATACATTTTAGAACACATGAAACATATTTTTATACGTATTTTTAAAAATATTGAAATATTTATACTCTCGGCATAGTACTGCGCCGATCGTGGAGCGAGCCGTTAGCCAGTACTACTTGCGAAACGGGATGCCGTAATAAATGTGACAATCGGCTTAGTATAGTGCCGATACTGGGCCAAGCTTCGGCTGAAGGTAGGTAAATTTGAAAAGCCGACAAAGGCCGCTGTCCAGAACTTGGCCAATTCAAACACAGAGTATTTTCAGCTTTGGCAATTAGCACTTGGGAGTAATAATGATAAAATTAGAATTTTTATTCACGAAATATACTTGGAAATATACCATCGTTGTGTTCATGCTCAGCGAAACATTAATTTCAAAAATAAATTGAATTATTTTAAAAGAACTTTGAATATAAATGTAACTTTAAATGAGAAACATTTATATTGAAACATTTTCTACAGGGAAAAAATAATTAATTCATTATTTTGGTTATTAAAAGTAAATAATTTTCATTTGATTCAACAATAAATAATTCTTTAATGAATATTAATTGCATTGAGCCACTATAGCAAAATGTCACATCCACGTT
>CAKNWT010252842.1:0-11286 GCA_932066315.1 Andricus coriarius | reverse complement strand
AAGGTTTTTGAAGTTCATTGCACGGCTTTTCCTGTATTTGACCTTAAAATGACATTGAACCTGACGTGATGGAGGTAAATAGACCTCGGATTCATATTCAGCGCGTCAAAATACATAAGGATAAAGTGGTCTTGTCAAATAGTCATCACCTTTTTTTTTTTTTGTAAACCAGTGTTATCACTATATCACTGAATTTGTATTTATGTTTTTTAATTAGCTTGAAATCATTAGAATACATCTTGAGTTAATTTGAACTCCTTCGTATCTTTTAAATATTATTATTTCTCTTGAAATATTTAGAATACACTTTACATTATTTTAACTTTCTTCGAATATTTTGAATGCTGTAAAATTCAAATTCATGACTTTCTGAAAATAATGTAGTCTTATCCATTACTCTATACCTAGAAAATTGAAAGACAATGAAAAAACCATCCTGATAAGCCACAGCTCAAAAAAGTTATGACAACAATTTTTCCACTCTTTTTTCTCATTAATTTTTTTATTATTATACGGCACCATATACATGTAAAATAAATGAATTGTTAACAGAAATATCAAGAAAATAATTTTAAAATAAATAATTCAAATCGCTTACAATTTTTCTTCGTGTAATATTTGCTCTTTAGGTGTTTTAGACTATTTTGCGACAATTAAGAATTACATCAAATGTAATTTTTTCTGAACATTTACAATTTACCTTACAAATGGAACTTAGAAAAATTGTTTTCGTTATATTTGTATTTATATATTTTTGAAATTTGATAACACATAAACATTCTTGAAGTCTCGCTGAATTGATATTAAAAATGTTATATTAAAACAAGAATATCCCGACCAGAGCCCGACTAGAACCCGCCTAGGAATTTTGACATGAAAATAGCCTACACAGAGGATTACGATTTTTTTGAAATAGCTCGACCAGTCCCCGATCAGCACAAGACTAGAAATGTTCACCAAAAAGAACCCGACTACGGACCGACCGGTCCCCAACTAGGGACATTGCCTACAAAATTTCTCCGACTAGCCCTCGACTGGTACCCGAATTTTAATAGGGCCAAGTAGGGCTATTTCTACACGGGTTTCATGATTTTCAGAAAATAATGCATTGCTTCCGGTGACATGATTGAAATTGATGCTTTACATTTTTTTGCGCAGTTTTTTTAATAAGGAAGACAATAGATAGTTTCTCATCTAGAGGATAAAACTCTTATCACGTTTAAAAAAGATGCCAAATTTCAGTAAAGTTGAGAATTATTCAAACTTTCTATTATTTTCCGGAAATAATGCATTTCTTACTCTCGCATGATTGAAATTTCAGTTCTAAAAGTTTTTTATTAGTCTCTCAATGAGAAAAGGCAATAGACAAGGTCTATTTTGATGCCAAACACTTAACTACTTTAAAAAATATGCCACATGCCGCAGAAGCTGGAAATTATTTACAATTCGCATGATTTTTAGAAATTAATGCACTGCTTCCGGTTGCATGGTGGGAATTCATGCTTTAAAAATTATTTAGGTAGTTTTTCAAACAGAAAGTCAACAGACAAGGCTGCATTTTGACGACAAACTCATATTCGTTTTTTTAAAGAGGCCAAAAGTCAGAAAAAATGGGAATTATAGAAACTTTCTCATCGCTTTCTAGAAATAATGCATCACTTTTAGTCGCAAGAATGAAATTTATGTTTCAAAAGTCTTTTTAATAGTTTTTCAATTAGGAAATTTCGATTTCCGTGATATGTATGGAATTGATGTTTAAAAAGTTTCTGGCATACTTTTTTGAAAAAAAAGACAATAGATAGGTTCTTATCTTGACGACAAACTCTTATTAATTTCGAGAAAGAAGCCAAAGGTCAGCAAAATTGGGACTTCTTAAAACTTTCCATTATTTTCAGGAAATAATGCATTAATTTCAGTCGCGTGATTGAAATTTAGGGTTTAAAAGTTTTTTCGGTAACTTCTCGATTAGCAAGCACAAGAGATAAGGTCTTATTTTGACGAAAAGCTCTTACCTATTTTTAAAAAATATGCCAAATGCCACCGAAGCTGGAAATTATTTACACTTTTCATGATTTGCATAATGCATTGCTTCCGGTAACATGATGGGAAATGATGCTTTAAAAATGGTTTGGGTAATTTTTCAACCAAGCAAGACAACAGACAAGGTCTTATTTTGGCGTCAAACTCTTATCAATTTTAAAAAATAGGCCAAATGTTGCAAAGTTAGGAACTATTTAAACTTCTTCTCGCTTTCTAAAAATAATGCATCACTTCCAGTTTTTTTGTAGTTTCTGATTAGGAAATACTATAAAAAAGGTGTTATTTTGAAAAAAGGTCTTACCTATTTTTAAAAATAGGCCAAGTGCCACCGAAGCGGGAAATTATATACACTTCTCATGATGTTCTGAAAATAACGTATTGCTTCCGTTGACATGTTTGGAATTGATGATTTAAAACTTTTTGGCATACCTTTCCAAGCAAGGAACACAATAGATAAGTTCTCAGCTTAACAGGAAACTCTTGTGAATATTAAAACAGAAGCCAAAGGTCAGCAAATTTGGGAATTATTGAAAGTTCCAATTATTTTCAGGAAATAATGAAAAACGACAAACACTTACCTATTTTTAAAAGTATGCCAAACGCCACCGAAGCTGGAAATTATTTACACGCCTCATTATTTTCGTAAAATAATACATTGCGTCCGGTGGCATGATGGGAATTAATGCTTTAAAAAAGTTTCGGGCTGTTTTTCAAACAGGGAAGACAACAGACAAGGTCTTCTCGCTTTCTAAAAATAATGCATCACTTCCAGTTGCATGATTGAAATTGAAGTTTTATCAGTTTTTTCGGTGGTTTCTCGATTAGCAAAGACAAGAGACAAGGTCTAATTTCTTGTAGCATGATTAAAATTGATACTTAAAAATTATTCAGGTTCTTTTCGAATCAGGAAAGGCAACCGGAGAGAAGTTTCTACTTTTACTTCAAACTCTCATCTATTCATAAAAAGAGGTCAAATTCAGTAAAGTTACCAATTATTGAAACTTCTCCTCGCTTTGTGTAAATAGCAATGGATCACTTCCTCCCGCATGATTGAAATTTATGTTTTCAAAGTTGTTTGGGTGGATTTTCGATAAGGAATACAAACAGACAAGGTTTTGATTTCAGGACAAACTCTTATTTATTATTTGAAAAAGGTCAAAGCAGATTTGCGAATTATCGAAACTTTCGCCTCGCTTTTAGAAAATAATGCATCTCTTCCATTCGCAGTTTTGAAATTTTTATTAAAAATTTTTTTTTTGTAGTTTTTCGAATGAGTATGTATAAATCATACACTGGGAGACCTTTTGTTAGAATAAATGAAGAAAAAAAACGAATTAGAATTTAGTATAATATCGTTCCAAATTAGGGGAAACCGAGATTTTATTACACTTATTCGTATTACAGTACCGAAGTTAATTATTAGCATACGAGTATTTAAAACACGAAGACGACAAAGTAGTATTCTAAGTACGAAATATTATGAATCTCCATTTCAAGAATTAACACTATGAAAAAATGACATTGTTTTTTTTTTGAGTTTTCGAAAAAATAATTTGAATAAGACAAATAGTGAATATCATAATCTCGAAAACGTATTTTAGAAATTGATATTGTCAATATGAAGTTTACAGAAACCTGAGACGCATAGCAAACTATGAAACCATTATTCTTGATTTTTCAAATAGTTTCGTTTGAGAATACTCCGCCAGTTCCCGTGTCTTCCCAATTATCGGCGTTATTGTTTTCAAATATCAATACTTTTAATATTGAATCGTGTGAAAAAAGCACACACAAAGGATGTGTATGGTTTGTCAAATTCCTACTACGTAAGTACTAAAGCAATATTTGTAAACATACTTAGAATCGGATTATTATACTAAACGTACAGTTCTTTTGAGGTTAGGGAAGTATCAACAAAGTTTCATAAATAATCTGTTTAGTGCTAAGCTCTCTTGTTTTTCAGCGTTTCAAGATTGAATAACACTTGCAATAAATCTATTTTTCACTTCACTATTTACAAAATGTATGGAGAAAGGGAAGAGATTATCTTAGCCGAAGATGAGGTGAGCGTTGTAGCACATGAAAATCATGAAGGTTGCATGTAAAATGATTAGAAAGCGATGAGTAATTGTTGAGTTAAATATCATATAAAAGTAAAATTAAAAGAGGTCCGGCAAAGTATAATATGAATTGAATGATTTATTTGAAAAACATTTTTTCAACGGCTTTTAGTTGCAAAATATTCAGGTTTAAAATGTTTAAGCCTTACATTTTGAACAGTCCATTTTAAATACTTAATTTGCAAAATCTTAAGTTTGAAATTGAAAATCTTTGTCATTATTTTTCCTTTATATAAATGTGAAAAATGTGCCGAAAGAATAAAAATAAACCAAAATGTAAAATGAGTTCTGAAAACAGTGGAAAAAGTGACTCAGTAGAAAGTGGGAGATAAATATTTACTGGAATTTTTACACTTACAAATTTTTTGTTCGGAATAAAATAATTTATTATTAAAAGGATTAAAAATAAGTTCTTATATTTTGACGGTTTTTAAATTTGTAACTCTACAACATTAAGAATTTGAATTTCAAGTTAATCAATTGAATTTAATGATTTATTTCTAAAATTTTGTTTGAAACGCTTTTAATTGCAAAGTATTCACAGTTAAAATCTTTAAGCCTTACATTTTTGATCAGCTCATTTTATATACTTAATTGAAAAAGAACCACAATGCAAACCGAGTTCTAAAAACAGTGGAAAAAGTGACTCAGTAGGAAGTGGGAGATAAATATTAACTGGAATTTTTACATTTAAAATTTTTTTGCTCTGAATCAAATAATTTATCTTTGAAAGGATTGAAAATAAATTCTTATATTTTGATGTTTTCTAATTTGTAATTTTATATTATTAAGCATTTGAATATCAAGTTGTTCAATTAAATTGAATGATTTATTTCAACAAATCTTTTTAACACGTTTTTAATTGCAAAGTATTTACAGTTAAAGTCTTTAAGACTTACATTTTTGATCAGTCCATTTAATATACCTAATTCAAAAAAAGAACCAAAATGTCAATTTTTGTTACAGAATAGGATTCTTCAAAGTTCAGACTCCGGCGAAATTTTAAAACTATCTGATGGCAAAAGCTCTGAAGATATTCTTGAATTGCCTCAAGTAAATAAAATCGTAAATTAGTGTGTAGTTCTTTGAAATGTAAAATTATTAAATTCTGGCTACTATGTTTATCTATGCTTATTACAGAAATATATTTTTCAGGAATCGGAATCCTCTATTGTGTAACTTAATTTTGAAAAAGAATCTTCATCACAACATGATAGAGAAAACGTCAACGGAAAAATTGAAGGAAGCAAAAATTCATGTCACAGCAGTTTCTAAATAGCATTAGCCCATTTCGAAGTTGATCAGTGTTTAAATAAGGACATTCGAGGAATTCTAACTCGGACTATCATCCGCAAATTCAATTATGACGCTTTAAAAACGTTGGATGCTGGACAAAAGCTTCAACAATTTAATATTTCCAACAAAGTTTTAATTGCATGTTCCAAAGCTATAAAGGAAATATTTCCCGGGGAGATAGCTACCACGTATTTCTCTCCATTCAGATCGGAAACTAGTTATATTGTTCAGAAAACTGGAACTATTAGGGGCTCAATTTAATTACATAAAAGGCGTTTTAAGAAAGAAGGGTATCCTTGAGATTCCAATATCTAAAAGACGTAATGCAGTTCATCCAGCATATGCGTATGCCATCACAATTCCTGGAGAGTCATTTTTTACAACTACTAAGGAACTTTTAGGTATGAGAACCAACAGTTTTTGTGCAGCCGGTCTTATACATGTGCAGGATACTTTTGCTCAAACACAATGATTTCATCTGAAGGTTGTAATTTAAGTTTCGATAGCAACACTCAGTTGATACGTCACGTTAGGTTAACCCATTTTGGGTTAGATATCTTTAAGTGTTCAGAGTCCAACTGCGAACGATCGTTTTAAGTATTAGATTCATTTATCCGCCATAGGCGCACAAAACACCGAGATGATACAGAATTACCAACGCCGTCTATTGATAATCCATCAAGTTCACTCTTTCTTGAGTTTTCTTCTGAAAGTGATGAAGAAGGTTCCCTTCCTGATTTCTCAGAAGACTCTTCTGCTGTCGCAGGAGACTCTTCTGATTCCAGTGGTGATGATTCTCTTTCAGAAGAGGACTTAATTTGGAACGATAAATGTTCTCCAGTTCTTCCGAATTCATAAACATCCTGATTTAGCAAGGAAAAGAGTAAAAAGTATTATCACAGATGCTTCTAACATGTTTGAGTCCACATTTAATTCAGTTCAAAACGAAGTGTGCAGTCAGTTGAAAAAATGCGGTGTTAATGAGAAGCACTTACCTGATATCGAAAATATTTTACAAAGATTTACCACACCATTTCGAAATATGAAAACGGAGAACCAGCGTTTTTCACAATTTAAGTATTACGATACTTTTATTATTCCAGCAAATTACAAAAGTGGGCAGCGAACTGAATTTAAAACAAAGCCTACTGAAACTAGTCGCGATGATATTCCGGTTGTAGCACAGTTCATACCAGTGAGATATGTTGTAAAAAAGTTTTTCGAGCTACCTGCAGTTTATAATAAAACAATGGAATATGTTAATTCTCTAAATTCTTGCAACAAATTTATATCAAATGTAATTCAAACTTCATTCTGGAAAAGAAAAATTTATCGTTTCGGTCAAAAAATAGTGCTGCCACTTTTAATGTACTTTGACGATTATGCAAAAATAACTCACTGGGAAGTCATAAATGTGTTTCAAAATGTGGGGCGGTATATCTGAGTGAACCGTGCTTGCCACCGGAGTTTCAAGCAAAAATTGAAAATATCTTCTTATTTATGCTTTTCAACACACTGGCTCGCACAGCTTTTAAAAACTTAGTAATTTGCGAAAAAGTAATCTAAGAGTTAAAATTTTTGCAAGATGAAGGGATTACAATCAATCTTCCCACCGGTGAAGAAAGAATATATTTTGATTTATCCATAATTATAGGCGATAATGTTGGACTACGTTCAATTTTTGGATTTAACGAGAGCTTTCGGGCCAATAAATTCTGCCGGTTTTGTTTGATTGACTATAATAACATCAATAAGATTTTCAACGAAAGTGACTGCATACTTCGTGATGTTTTGAACTATAATGAATTATCCTCTAAAGATTCAGCTGTTTCTGGTATAAAATAAATCTGTGTGTTTGATAAAATACCGGGTTTTTCATGTGGCAAACAATGCTGCAGTGGATGTTAGGCATGATTTTTTGGAAGGAATATGTCCATATGATATTGCTCTTCTGTTGCATCATTTCATTTACATCCGTAAATATTTTGCACTGCAATATCTGAATTAAAAAATTCGTGCTTTTTATTATGGAGCGAAAAGCAGTACTGATAAGCCACCCGACATTTTAGAACATCACTTGAAGAAAAAATGCATTATGCTATCATCTTCAGAAATGTTGAATCTTGCGAAAAATCTGAACTTCGATATTGGATTATCAGTAGACGCAAATGATGAGTATTTGAATTTGTTATTAGATTTGCAAGAGATTTTACAAATTATTTGTAGTAAAAAAATCACAATAGATCCTCCTGATATTCTTGAACAAAAAGTGACTGAATATTTAATGGGCTTGAATAAAAAATTTCCAAACGTAATGAAGCCTAAACACCATTTTGCGATACATTATGCATCAGTAATGAAACAATTTGGCCCTCTTTGGAACATATGTTGTATGAGATTTGAATGCAAGCACAGAGAGGGCAAACAAATTTCTCGTTCTGCCATTTTGCGAGTAAATGTTTGCCCAGCTGAAAATTCCGATAGAGAAACCTCGGAGGATCCTGCACGTGTTCTTTTAAAGGAAACTGCACACGAACCTGTACAGTTAATCTTGACGGTTCATGTGCAGGAATTTGGCGAACGAAACTGTACAATGTACATGATCCTAAAAAGAACCTGTACCGACAAAGGAACCTTTGCTTGATCCTGTACGGCTTCCTGTACAGGTTCCATTGCCAAGAAAATTGAGGCGCAGGTTCCTGTACAGAAACGTGTATAGGACCCCTCACAGAAAGACATCAAAGGAACCTTTGAAAGGATCCTGTACAGAAGCATGTATAGGTTCCTTTGCAGAAAGCCATTGCGAAAACTCATGCTGGTTACACCTATAAAGTTGCCTTCCTTTTATTCCTTTGAAGATCCAACTCACCATTGAGAGAGCCAAGCAACTAGTGTACCCTCGCGGATTAGTTCCTAAGCAGGTTCATGCATAGGATCCTGAACATGTTCCTGTACATGAACCCACACCTCAATTGACTCTGCGAAGGAACCTGTACAGGATCATTCAAAGGTTGCCTTGTATACAGGATCCTTTGCAGGATCATTTACGGTTTCCTTCGCCAAATTCCTGCACAGAAACCGTCAAGATTACCTGTACAGGTTCGTGTGCAGTTTCATATACAGGAACATGTGCAAGATCCTCCGAGGTTCCTGTACAGGAATTTTCAGCTGGGTGTAGAACTATAGCTCTTCGGTACCAACTTATTTTAAATTACAGATTTATGTCAAGAAATTGCACATAACCAACATACATTTCTGGTCCGATTAAATCAGTCCCAATGCACACATTGCCAAATATTTCATTATTTCTTGAGTTATTTGCAGATTATTTCTTAAACGGCAAAGTTTCCTTCACAAATTAGATTCAGCATATGGGGAAAACTATAAAAAAAGACAGTGTGATAGTAACTTTTTCAGAGTTAGGGCCTGACTTTTATTTAGCCTACTTAATCATTTTGATCGGAGAAGACAATATTCTCATAGTTTCGAAACAAATGACTGATGTTTATTTGAATGAACACGCCAGGGCTTATAAAGTGCACAGCACTGAAAGTTTTCACTGGGATATTAAAAAAAAAGTGTATGTAGGGAATGCAATTGTCTCATATACAAACAAACTTAGCGATGGCATGTTTTATATAGCGAAAACTTGGATGTAGAGACAGAGGATTTAACGTTCAAGATACAAACTGTCTTCTGCGATGTATTTATGCATATTAGGTTTAAGACTGTACGATTGCAAAAGCTGTTAATAAAAGTGTATAATAGTCGTTCAAAAACGATTTACTTTGTACTTTCTTTATAGCTTATACCACCCATACATACTCTACGACATCACTACGATTTTGTACATTAAATTTAAGTTTGTATTATTCAATATCCATTATTCAATGTATGTAAATATTGTAAAATCCAATTATTGTTATTTTTAAGAAATTAATTGAAACAAAATATTCGCTGGCCGAGAAAATTAATTATACTTTTATTTTATTTCTATTCCCTACTTCAAAGTCTGTCCAGAAACAAACTTCTTTTTTAAATAGTCAACAATGTTTTATTACTACAATCTTTTAACTGTCAGAAAAAAAAATATATTTTTTAAATCAATATTTAATGTTGTATACCTTATTTATATCCGACTTCTAAGTTCTGTCAAAAGATGCTTGGATGTAGTGAAAGGGGCATTTTTATCACTTATATACTGAAAGGTTATGTTTCGCAAAAATCTCTGAAGCAACAAATCAGTCATGAAACAGGGCCCAGATATTTGTCCTACTGCCCTGAGTTATCAAGCGACGCCGCTTTGTCGAGATTTTCGTCAAATTTTCCATAATGTAAATTAGCCGTGGGGTTTAGTTGTAAGGGATAAAATGCGTTAGTGTTTTAGGTATTTAGGTTCGGTATGTAGTGAATAAATTGAGTATATATAATAATAAGAGCAATAATTGTACGCGTGTTTCTTTATTTAATTCTATTTAATTTGTGTATTCAGTTCCTCCTTCTGAAGGTTAAATACGCAAACTCTGCTTTCTCTATTTTGGAACGGTATTATACTAAATTCTCATTCATTTTTATCATTGATTCTAACAAAAAGACTCTCAGTGTATTTTTTTATGTTATCTTATCAAAAATTTCATCAAAATTGTATCAAAAATGTCCAAGATACTTTTTTTCTGGCAGAATTTTCATCTTCGTCGACTAGGTTTGACGACGGTTTTAATTAGGTTCGTTAATTAGTGAAAACTATTTAAAGTCAAGTAAAACAAATTAGTAAGGATGTTGTTAAAAATTATTCTTTGGTGGTGTGTGCATAGTTAAAACTGCACCCCAGGAAAAAGTAAGTTGGAAATTTGTCGTACATGCGTGTACGAGTGAGGTACGATTAATTTTCTACATACATTTAAATTTATAATTATAATAAGAAAATTAAGGAATTGAAGATAATTTAATTGTTTGTGAGGAACTTAGAAAATTCAGAAGAAATCACAGAACACAAAAGAATTCACCGAGTTCAAAAGAATTCACAGAATTCAAAACAATTAACAGAATTCAAAATAATTCAGAGAATTTCAAAAGAATTACTTAAGAGAATACAAAAGAATTCAGAGAATGTTACATCCCGAAATTTTACAAATTTTGATGTAACGCCTAGCTAGGTGCAACCTACCATAACGCAAATCTTTCAGGCTAAATCCCTCAAATACAAGTAATAGCATTAACGATCTTCTCTGAGTTTGAACCTATCTATGGTAACTGTACTACGGTCGGTAAGATGGAAATCATAAGATACCATACATAAAGTACATTACCATAAGATGGAAATCATAAGATACATAAAGTATATTACCATGAAAGGCTAATGACTCAGAGAATACCGACAGGTTAGCATATGTTTGGTTAATAAGAAATTGTAATTGCAGACTCTGCCGCTAATGTATAATTAAGTATATTTATTAACATACGAATGTATACATGTTCCTAATAATCTGAAGCATAAACAATAACAAAGTCAAAACTAATTACATGGAACATGAATACACACGTATGTCTAAATTAAGTAATAAGTTACCGATAGAATATCATACTACAGTTTACTATTAAAGTATAACCCACTTAGTGGAGAAACATGCGCATAGTCAGACAAGATTGTAACCAAAAGTGTCTGACTAGAGATATCGCCTATAGCTAAGCAAACAGCTAAAACCCAAACTCCTAAAAGGTCGAGAGTTGAGATACGTGATCGCAGCATGAGTCACCAGCATGAATCGTCCGACATTCAATAAGGAAATTCGCGCGTATCAAATAACTTCTTGCTGATCTAGAGAAGAGA
>CAKNWT010252841.1:0-16115 GCA_932066315.1 Andricus coriarius | reverse complement strand
TTTTTAAAAATTTCCATAAATTTCTGAAAATTTTCGGTAATTTAAGGTAATTTGATCAGTATATGGTAACTTTCCATAAATAACCGCAAAATTCTTTTATGTGCAACCAAAATTTCCTTACACTTTTTACGGTGAATGGGCTGATAATAGTAAAATGCGAGCTCATAGACATATAATTTTCATTGTTCACCTCTGACGTCACTTTTCAGTCCCTAGGGAGTAAAAAGTAGAGCTTTAGCCCCGCTTCATAGGCATCGAAAAGGGCTGAAATCATGCATGTGTTATAAAAAATAATTTTTGCATTCTCAATCATGAGAGTGTAATGTAATCGTCCAAATTTTCGATCTCTGGTTTTTAACGGATCTTTACGTTTCGGCACTCACAGAGTCCCAAAATCATAAAATTTTGTCGGTGTCTGTCTGTATGTATGTATGGTTACCTGAATGTTGTAGCCACGCTAACTTTTGAAGGATTTGTCGAATCGAGTCAGCCTTCGATAAACTTTTTAAGGCTTCTAAAATGAAGGTTAAGTTTGTTAACCAGATATTTCCAAGAAACATAAAAAATTTTAGAGCATTTTCAAAATATTAAAAAAAAATTTTATTCAAATTTCAGAAATGTTTGCAAAAGTTTCTTTGAGATGGGAGAGTCTTGAAAATTATCTTCATTAAATTTTTTATTTCGATAAAAATTCAAAGTTATATACTTTTCAATATTTTGAAATTTCAAAAAAAAATTTTTTAAATATATTTTTCTGATAGATTAAAAAATGTTAATGAAAATTTTTACAAGATATGAAATATATTTCGAAACTATCCTCATAAAATTTGATCATTCGATCAAAATTCAAAAAGTAAGAGCATTTTCAAATTTGGAAACAAAATTTTGCGTTTCATTTTGTTCTCATGGTTTTATTTTTCAAAAGCAATCGTCTGTATAACCTAGCTCTTGAGCGCGAGTATCGCAATGAGAATGTAATCGTCAAGGCCATAGGTGCTTTGAGAACCCTCTTTAAAGTCAAATTGAAAAAACATGTTTATTTCACTTTATGATTGTAGTTTATGAGGGGTTTGAATCAGTTTTTAATTTGCGCGCTCAAACTGGGCACATTTTCAGGGCAGGTAAGAATAAAAATGAGTGCAATGTAAGGAGAAAATATTTAAGTCATCATGAAAAATAAAAATTGTACATTGTTTTGCAATATTTGAATAAGCAGTACGAGATCGAGGTACATAAATAAATATAATATACATTAGATATAACAGTGTTGAACATAATGTATAAAAGTTCACATTTTGGACAAAATCGAGTGCGAAATACGAGATATGTGATAAGAATGTGTTCGCTAAAGCCGAAGGAGCTTTAACTAAAGAGAATTCACAATCATCAAATTACAGTTATTAACGCTTTGATCTTTAATTTTAAAAGGTCTGTGCACAAATGTGTGGTGCAATGAGAATGTGCCCGCGCGGCGGACATATTTTGTTTGAAAAATAACACAAGGTACGAAATAAAATTATTAGACAAAAGTTGTTCGCCCAAAAAGGATCTACAAATTTGTTAATGATTATTTTGAGATAGGACGACTAGATTTTCTTTTAATCGTAAAAAATAAGATTAAAAATAGAAAAATTAAATTTTTGGAAAAACGACATAAGAGACGAAAAAAATGAAAAGACAAAAATTGTTCAACCAAGAAAGATCTACTAATTTGTTATAAACTTTTGTTATAAAAATACATTAGAAATAAAAAAAATCACCTTTTTGGAAAAATGGTAAAAAAATACAATAACATTCTATTTAACAAAATCTTTCGCCTAAATTGAATCTACAAATTTTCTTAGAACGACTTTACGCTAGGATTCGTATTTTTGGTTTTAATCGTAAAAAATTAAATTGAAAATAAACCAATTAAATCTATAGAAAAACGATACAAGTTTCAATAAAATGTTTAATAACAAAATTGTGTTTTTTTATGGAATGAGCACTTTTTTAAATAATAAAAACAAGATAATGAAAATACGTCTGTTTTAATACCAATGCATATTATAAATTCTGTCGTTCAAAGTAAAAAGATACATAACTGAAATTTTTATGAAAAATTAGTTTTTGGTATCGTTGGATTCGCAAGAAAAGCTACGTCTGTGTTGATAAAAATGATTAATTATTAATATTTATTGCAAAAAACGATTGTTTATAAATAAGAAGAGTCGAAAAAGTTAAAAATACAACATACAAAGATACGCAAAGCACTTTCCGCGTCCTAAAATTTGTACAAGGCATGTAATATGTCATCAGCATCCAAATAAAGAAGAACCTAACGAACTTTGTGTCATTTTTGCCTTGTAAAAGTGACCGAGTGCGGAGCGAATTTACAAACGAAACGAATCGCTTGCCCCTACGTATATTTTAGACTTGTGAAAAAGCTCGGACTCTGATCGGAAATCCAAGGGAAATAAGTCCCGGCTAGATTCGGCTATACACTAGCGACGATCGTTCGGGTAAGTTCGGGACATCCGCTGAACACACAGTGTCCCTTACGTATGTTTTGCTGTATTTTGAGGCTGTGCTCGAGCTCTTCGACAAAAGCATCGTCCGCAAGTGACTTTGTGTTCTTTTTACCTTGTATTTTTGACTTTACGCGACTAGTACAAAATATCTAGTCCATTTTCTAATAGAAATTGTTTAAAAAAATCAATTTTTTATGGCAAAATATGAAAAAGCACATTATTTTTACCCAAATAGTGTGTCTACATTATTCAAAATTTTATTCGATATTGGAGTTCTTTATAATAAATTTAGAGGAGGGTTTTCGGGTTTCAATCGTGTGGAAAACTACGAATCTTGGCGAAGTTTAGTGAACATTGCAGTTTACTTCTTCAGGGCATATCATTTGACAAATCCCTACGAATTAAAGATCTTCCCAGTCAGAAACAAAAAATAAAATTTGACAAATTACTTCCAGTAAGGCGCACACCACTAACTAACACAGTAAAAAGCTTACTGTCTTCCGAATTCAACGATATGATCCCTTTTATCCTAAAAGATTATCGTCGATAGTTAGAGGGCAAAACATCCCAAAAACAGGGGTTTTCGGCCTCCTTTTTCAAGCGTCCACTTTTACCTATTCCCAGAAAGAGGGCGACGTTAGGAAAAATCTGAAAAAATTCACAGATATTCTTTTAACATTCTTTAATACAATGCATTTTTCAAAATTCTGAAATATTCAATAATTTGCTTTTTATGGTGATTTATTTACAAAAACTTTATCTTAAGAACTAAGGAAGATAGGAAGCCGTGCCATGGCTGCAAACGTGAGGTTTGTAATGCGAATGCAATGCAATAATTAAATTTATGATGAATCATTCTTACGCAAGAAATATCATTTTGAATATTTCTGACTTTAATCAGTGTTGACGCGTGGTCCGGCATAGCAGGACAAATAGTAGAAAAAAATAACCTTTTCGATGAGAATAGTAACGGAGTCGGCTTGCTTCTGGAGTTACTATTGTCATTGAGAAGCAACAGATGCGCGCCCTAGGCGCCCTCAGAAAAGTGAGCGTTAGGTAGCCCTTTACCACATCGCCAAGCTAGCGTCAGATAATTAGTTCGGAACGCCGCCGCATAGGCAGATAACTAGTTCCACAAATGGCCATTGAATAACGCACAATGCATTCTATTATTTTATTACACACACACACACCAGTTTGTTACGTGCCGTCAAACTGGCTGTTTATGTCTGTCAATTTGTAATACTAAATTTTTTGTACTTAATTTTTTTGATACGTGGAGGCTTCCACAAACTGCCGAAAAAAAAAGTTATTAATTTTGTCGTAATAAATCTCATTTTTCGCTGTTTCAACTTTTACAAACTTTATTGCATATTTAAAATAAAATTTGAACTGAATAACCCAAATCATTCTTTGAAGAAACTATCCAAGAGTGTGTAAAAAATGCAGCTACTCAAAATAATCAATTGGCTCTTTGTCGCAAGCCTTTTTCGCTTGGGGTCAAAAAGACCCCAGTATGCCAGGTATCTTACGCGTCGGGAAGTGTGCCATCGAAGGGTTATTTTAAGAAGAGACTAAGGTTTTCTTGAAATTGAGTACTTTAAAATTATAAGTAATTTTATTTAAATATATATGAACGATACATTTTTTTCTACGTTACCCCGGAAGACCGGCTGTAGAAAGAGAGAGTCTTTGCTCCTCTTTCGATGCTTCCTGTGAAAATGGGCGTTCTTAACATTTTCTTCAGCACCTGCGCGTTACACACACAAGAACTTCTAGTCTTTCAATTTCTTTTATAATTACCTTGTAAGAGAAATAGATTGCGTCTAGCAAGAAGAGTGACAGAACTTTTAAAAAATCTCCTCTTCTTTATTCTTTTCCTAGGTAATTCTAAATTACACTCGAACTTCAAAGATACGAGCGCTACACAGATACGAGCGTCCCGACTCCAAAGAAGTGAGCGGAATTTTTTCCCCTCTACCCCCAACATATTTTGAGAGTGAGGCGCGCGCTAATGCGCGCTGCTTTGAATTCGACGTTTGCTCACAGCGAATTGCATACGCGCGCATGCGCGTACTAAGCATGTGTGATTGGAATGGAGTTCGGGTTAGAAAAATGCGCCAAGGTTTATTTAAAGAAAGGAAAACTTAATGGCATCCCAGGAGACCCGGAGCTCGTCGACAGAAGCGCTATACGACACCTTGGCACTGGAGAGACCTATACATACCTCGGCGTGCCACAGAGCCAAATTTAGGACGTGACATCTATGAAGGATACTCTCCGATGCAGATACAAACGTCTCATCCGACGGATTTGATCTTCCGAACTGTCGGCGAGGAACAAAGTATCTGCGACGAACATGTCTGACGTCCCGGTAGTACTCTATTCATTTGGAGTGGTTCCATGGACGAAGGACGAGCTCAGATCCCTCGATATCGGGTCCCGAAAGGTTATGTACGTGAGCAAAACTATGCACCTTAAATCTTCTGTGCCGCGACTTTACATCTCACGCCGTCAAGTTGGTCGCGGAATACTGAATCTTGAATGTCTTCACAACAGGATTATTTTGGGTACAGCACCGGAGCAGGCTGCTGAAACACTCGGCCTTGACTTCAATATCAGGGGTGAGCAAAATGCATAAAATCTTATCCATCTCGAGTACTCACTCCTGAAGGCCCCGATTAAGAAAGTACAGGAGAAAAACTTCCGCGAACAGCTCCTCGTGAAGAAGATGCACGGCATCTTCCACAGAAATCTGGAGGATTTGTCGATGTCGTATGAGTTGACGTTTGCTTTCCTTAAATCACCCGGATTGAAGTCGGGCACGGAGGGTTTTATTTTGGCATGCCAAGACGGTGTCATTTCCACTCTAGCATACCGCCGCCACACTTTGAGCCAAGACATTCCCGATGATAGCTGCAGGGCGTGTCATGCACATCCCGAGCATCTAGGACACATACTATCTAGTTATCCAACTTATGCGGGAACGACCTACATCCAAAGGCACAATGCGGCACTTAAGAGTGCTTTATTACCATCCCTGTCATTCTTACGGCATTAACATTAATACCGCTCCGCTATACGCTTCTAGGGAGATTGAGTGAATTGTCGAAAATGAGAAGTGCCGCATATACTGGAACTTCATACTCTCGAAAATTGTTTCTGTTGCGCACTCGAGGCCTGACATAGTTCTCCTTGACTTCGAGAAACGAACCATGTTCGTTATCGAATTTTCGGCACCAGCTGACAAAAACGTCACAACCAAGGAGAATGAAAAGAAAGAGAGGTTTAAAGACCTTATAAGGTAGTTGCGACGGATATACCCGGAATATTCTGTTAAGCTAATCGTGTTGATCATCGGAGCTCTTGGAGGTGCCAAAGCAAAGGCGCCTCGGCGGTTTTAACTAGGCATATGGCAGTGGTGCAGACAGAACTTGACCTAATCCAAGAAACCTGATTATACAGGAAAAGGATTAGTGGCCCAGGAGAGTGTGGCTCCATATATAAGAAACCACGCGAAAAAGCACCAAGGGCGTGCACAACCGTCAAGGACTGGGACATCTATAAGACGGCTCAGTATACATACAATGAAAACATAAGAATTTACAAACAGAAAGATTAGAGGGTCTTCTAAGAGGAATCCAAGAACATTCCGGACACAGCGAGGCTCGACAAGATCCTGGCATAAAATCCAGAAACTCGCCTCGGGCTCATATGACTCGATGATGGTTAATTTTTCGAAGACGAAGAAGCAACGCTGAATTTCTTAATGGAAGTCCACTTCCCAGATTTTTAGCGAACTCAAACCAATCAGGAGAAGGAAGGCTGCGGCCAACTAGAATTTCGCCGCCTAGGTTGTTGACATCAAGAAGATGGAATGGGCCGTTAGGTCCTTCTGTGCCTTTAAATCGCCAGAGGATAGAGAAGCTGGTCGACTGCTCTGTAGAAACTGCGCTGTATACTGCCGTGGCAAAATTGGAGCAGCTTTTAAAACTGGGAGGGTATGCTGTCGGAACCTTCTTGGACATAGATGGTGCCTTTAGCAATACCCCTCCAGAAGTCATCTATCGAGGGTCTCCAAGGTTTTGCGTGCCAGAGCAGCTAGTAAGCTTTATAAGAAGCATTCTACGCCGGGGCGACACGAAGCCAGATAGGGCGAAGGTCTAGTTAGGGGAATACACGGATGACTTTGTAATCCTAGTCAGGGGAACTCATCTGGAAATGTTGATGAATCTTACAGGCTCGGCGCTGTACATCGCAGAGCTCTGTTGCGGCATCTCAGGGATCACGGTCAATCCGGAAAAGACCAGCCTGGTCATTTTAACGAGAAAGTATAAAGTGCCGAAAGTTGACGCCCTTGCACTCCGTGGTGAGCTGCTGATAATCTCAGACTTATTTAAATGCCTGAGAGCAATCCTACATAGCAAATTGAACTGGGCGAAGCATCTTGAGACCCAATGCAGGAAGTTAGTCATGACAACTTGGACGTGCAGAAGAGCCTTCCAAATGACGTGGGGTCTAGGGCAAAAAATGATTGCATGACTCTACTCCGCTGTCTTTAAAGCTCTTTGAAGAGCCACTGCACGATGTGATAACCGCCTTAGCGGCTCACGGGATGGGAAGCCTGGTAAGAGCAAAGAGATGGACTTGTTCTATAGAATAATCTAAATGTTATAATCCATGTGCTATATATGTGTGTGTGTAGCTTTATTCTATACAATACAGCAATATATATCAGCATTAGTACTTTTAAAACATATTTTCTGAAATAATTTTTGTTAGAATTACACATCAAATAATTATTAGCATTAATTTCGTGAACATTCAGGAACATTCTTATTTATAATTAAATATTCATTTTCCCGTAAAACTCCATGCTTTTGTGCAATAGGACGAATGTGGCTCCACCTGTCGGCCAACGGATGAGTTCCATCCGTCAAATAGAACTCGTAAGCGAGAACAGCTTCTACAGTAAAAGTCGGAGAGTCACATAGGGCTGGTTAGTACATGTTTACATGTAAATGCACACGTTTTTTTTGGAAAAAAATTCTAAACGTAAATGTGAGTTGACGAACTTTCAGTGTCCCTAAAGGAAATAAAATGCACAACATTTGAGGTTATGGTACCAGATCGATTTGATCGGAATGTATACTTTGTAGAATTATTATTGGTACTGCTGGCGCCGCCACTCGGCCGCGGTCAAATCTCATGAAACATTTATTTTACAGGCCTTTATATGAGAGCCATCCTCTGTGTGTAACACTACGAGTGATGTAGGATATTTTATTCGAAATCAGCATTTTATGAGACTGCAGAGCAGTCTGAAAAGTGAGTCGTGCAAACATACGATTGACGTGGCAGTTATCTGCTTAGGCCGTGATTGGTAATCTCGTATGGGGCGAAATTTTAAATGTTCTGTCCGAGCTAGAGTACCATCTGGTGTAATTATTTTTCCTAACAGTACGGTTAGAGAAAAGATTGTGCGTTATTCAGTGGCCATTTGTGGAACTATTTACGTGTCAGTGAGGAGCTTTTGGAACTAATTACATGTCACCAGCTGACACATTCGGTAAAGGGCTATACAACGCTCACTATTGAGTATGGACATGACCTTGACATTTACCGAATATGACAGGCAGCGCCCGCGGCGGCCAAAGTCTAAAATCCCCGAGGGATAGAAATTTGAAATTTACATAAGATAGCATGTGTGCATTGTTTTAAAATATAATAAATGCATAAATGATTGCTTCAAGGACGTATATAACATTTTTCAAAATGAAGAAAAATAATAGAGGAAACTTTCCCGCAAAAAGATTTCGTCAAAAATTTGTCTTTTCATTCTAGCTAAACCCGTTCTAGTTTCGATGTTGGTTATGAACATAACCTTAAAAATTACCGGTCGAATGTTAAGAAGCGGATTGATGATGAATATTTTAATTAAAACAGGATTTCAAGGTATAAGTCATTCAATCGATTTTCACACTGAATAAGGGAAAAAGTTTAGCAGTCATTCATGTAGTGAGGTAGCAGGAGTTGAAAGTGAATGGAATAAGCAAAATTCAGTGCAGCGTCGCTTCTGCCATAATCAAGAAACCTAAGAAAAAAGTTTTTTCACATAACATATTGAATTGTTAAAAAAAGCTTCACTTAAAACTCAAGACAACTAATAAAATACTCAATGTCATTTAAGTTAAAATAAAATATGCTCCATAAATATTCTGGGATAATTATATTTCCTTTCCTGAAAATATAATATTATTATATATATATTATAATATAATATTAATTATCCAGTTTGCACAATAATTTGTCCAGATACCTTTCTCTAAAAACAAGAATATTGGAGTACTCTATGTGATATTTGTAATCCGATAGATCTACTGTCATAAACAAATAAATTCAAAACTCAACTGCAATCAAACCGTTCAATAAACTCGAGCAAAAGTTTTTTTCCCTGAATTGGCATTTCATCAGTTTTCCTACAGACGCTCTCGTTATCTGACTGTTAAACTCTTATTTTCAATATAAATTTATTTATTTTCAATTGCATGTAAACAAGTGGAATTCATCATTCAGGAATTGCCACTTTTTGGCAACGGAGGGCTCCAGGCTGTTTCCGCGGCCGGACTCAATAGGGTCATCCACAAAAATTTGGCATGCCTTATAGTTAAGCTTCTGACTCCCAAAGAATTTAAATGTGAAATTAAACTTAATTTTGTTAATTTAATAATTTATTAAAAAGTGACAAAATATCAACCGGAAATGTCAATTTTTTAAACGAAACTGTGGTGCTCTCATGGGATGAAACACATGGTGTGACGTCAAGCGCCTTTAAAGCTGACGAAAATACATGGTCAGTTTGAAAAAAAAAACAATCAAAATAATTATCAACGCTTATTGTCTGAAAGGGTTGTTTTTATGGATTAATAGTATTAGAGTGGTCCAAAAAAAGCGACTGTTTGAATTTTGATGGGCTACTGGAAGTTAATATAGCCTAAGCAAAATCAGAATATGCCTATTTTTTGTTTGGTTGTAGTCATTTTTCAGCTCGCTAAAATGTTTTAAAATTTTTTGACAATGTAAGAGGTCAGTGTAATTCCTGAAGTAAATTTCAACGAGAAATTCATTGGTGAGCTCTGTATTGATCTTGGCTACAGCGTTTTGAATATTGTAAAATCATATAGGAAAAATCCTATACCGTTTTTCGATACCTAAGTCAATACCTAAGGCGATACCATAAGTCCTATGCCGTTTTTCTATCTCCATACGAATATTACGAATCGAAACTAAATTTACGTATTACGAGTACATACTTACTATCTTTCGCTAAAAGATTATTATGGCGCAAGCTCAACTTTCGGAACGAGAGAGGGTATCTGTATTAATGATGCGTGGTTGGGGAGATCGAGTTCGATCTTATGATCAAGTTCGTTTGCTTTTTAATCGGACTTTTTGTAATAGAGAAGGGTTAAATCCTGTCTCAAAATCAACAATTGAAAGAACTGTAAGGCGCTTTATGAATCATGGATCTATCAAGGACCTTCAGAGAACTGGTCGGCCAAAATCTGCAGGATTTGAGGAGATGCAGATGGACATAGCCCAAGCATTTGTTGAAAACCCACACCTTAGTTTACGTCGAGCTAGTGATGAGCGTGACATTGCTCCTGAGACAGTGCGAAATATTTTAAAAAGCATTAATTTCCATCCTTACATAGTTCATCTGGTACAAGAGCTCAATGAAGACGATCCTGATCGTCGGGATGAATTTTGTGAAATTATGATGAACAGAAATGATAGAGATCCTCTTTTCTTGTACAATACAGTATTTTCAGATGAAGCTACTTTCACTTTAAAAGGTGAAGTTAACAGGCAAAATTGTAGATATTGGTCCGACACAAATCCTGATTGGATGTTGGAGAGTCACACACAATATCCAAAAAAGATTAATGTTTGGGCCGGTATCTTGAATGATACATTGATAGGCCCTTTCTTCATCAATGGTAATCTCAGTGCCCGTGCATATAAAGAGCTCCTCAGAAACCAAATTGTACCAAGAATAAGGGAGATTAGAGGCGATAATTTTTAAAATATTTGGTTCCAGCAGGACGAAGCGTGAGAGGCAAGGGGACTCACGCTAATCAAGCACCCCAAAGGGAACAGAATTTACTAAGTCCACGTCGTTGTTCCTGGATAATGCTAAACGTAAACTGCTTGGAATAAACCTTGAAGTTGAAGATCATCACCAAGATCAATACAGAGCTCACCAATGGATTTCTCCTTGAAATTTACTTCAGGAATTGCACTGACCTCTTGGAAAACTTTGTTAATTGCAAATAACCTTCAATTGACCTTGAACGTTACAATTGACCTATGACTTGGGTACGTATCTGAACGTAGAATTTTCCGCTCTATCGATTGCAGATGTAAAAAAGGGGATTTCTATTTAAAAAAACAAAATTGACCTTCAAAAAGCCATAAAGCTCAACTTCAAGGTCATCATTGAATTCCCCGTTGAAATTTACTTCAGGAATGACCTTTACTTTTTTGACAAATATTTTACCTGAGGAAATATCCAACCGTCCCAGGACTTTTTAGACACCCTGTATATTGGCAATATTGCATCCAGAAAACCTACACTCACTTTTTTTTTATAGATGCTTTTATAAATACTTCTATAAAATTGTTGTAAAATTTATAATTATAAGATTTATAAATACTTTATTTTACAATACTTGTTGCGTAAATAAATGACTTGATTTTGCGAGGTATAGCTCACATAAATCCCGGCACCCCATACATATGATACCATTGAACATAAGTCAATTGCGAGTTTTATGTTATAAAACAAACATATTTTATATTTTTCTATTTAAAATAAAAATATTTTCTTATCGCTGAAATGATTTTCGCAACGATACACTGTTGACGTTAAAGATGTAGGGCACATGTCACGCCGAACAATTTTTTACCATTTTTTTCGTTCCTCACCTGTGGGTATAGATATCAGGGATGACAGCGCAAAATGAGCTCAAAAAAGGGGAAATAGGGTGATTTTCTCACGAAAAAGGGGGAAATAGGGGAAAGATTAAACATTTATTTTTATATCTCAAAAAGAACAAACAATCTTTTTATAAGAAATTTTATCGTTGGAAATCCATTCACAGACATAAAAAAGTCTGAGAAAAAAATAGAATTAGTTAAATACAAAATTTTTATACGTTTAACATCGTTCTTACAAATATTCAGTTCCAAGATTCGTAATTTCTTCCTTACTTACTTTCAATACTTTTAATGTAAATTTAAAACTACACTCTTCAGTAGAGCGAAGTAAAAATGCTAAAATTAATCAAATCGTTTCAGCTGAGGGATAACAATTTGTTAGTCCGACATCCAAAACAAGTAACGAAAAAAAATTTGAAATCGGTTAATATCTTCTGTTCTCATTTTTAAAATAACAATATTTAAAATTTTGAAAATTGAAAAAAATTGGCCTTATTCAACATTTTTTTTAAATGTACAAAAACATGTTTCTTGGATTGATTCAAACCCTCAATTTCTTCAGCATGAACCAAAAAAACATTTCATTATTTTTTATTCATGGGAAACATTTTTTTCGTGGTGTATATAACGTCCCGAAATCGCAAAAAAAATAAATTTCTGGTTCGACATATTCAACTTTTTTTTAAATGTGTTCATATGACTCAATCAACACAAAAAACATGTTTTAGCACATTTTCAAAAAGAAATATTACTGCGAAAAAAGTTTATTTTTCAATTTTGTAATTTTTTATTACTATTCACTAGTAAGCGCTGTAAATATAATAAGTTTGTCATCATTTTTGAACCAATAGAAAATATTTTGAATTTGAAATCTTTAAATTTTCCTGATTTAAATTTGTTTTCACTTTTGTCAAATGCCAATCCACAAGTTTGTTTTCCCTCATCTCCAACGATTTGATTTGCTTGAGCATTTTTAATCCGTCCTACTCTCAGTGCTCTTAAACTAAAATTAAAAATTGTTCAAGGTAGAACATTTAACATTGCAGTTGATGAATTTGGAATATTACATTTTTTAATTAAGTAGGTATATAAAGTGTTCAACTTCTAATACTTACTTAAAAAGTACTACATATTTTGTAATGTTATTGGTACCTTATTTATTCGTAAGTAATTTATTTAAGTGCTATAACTGCTTTAATCATTATTCAATAATGGGTACACTTAATAATTTCAGAGACTTTTCCCAATTTTTTATTGTAAATTCAAAACTCCTCCATGTTAAAGATGCATAAATAAATATTCTTAAATTTAGACGATTTTGAAGATCAAAAGTTAAGTTTTCAATTCTAAATGTTTCAAAATGAAGAAATTTCAAAAGAAAATCATTAAAATTGCAGAATCTTTCATTGTAAATTTTCAAAATTAAAAACTTTTTAATATAAAAATTTGCAAATAAAAATGATTAAATTTGAATGATTTTGAAGATCCAAATTCAAGTTTTCAATTCTAAATCTTGCAAATTAACGACATTTTGAATGTAAATCATCAAAATCACTAATTTTTTTATTGGTAATTCAAAAAATTAAAAACTTTTCCAGTTTGAAGACGCATAAACAAAAATTATTAAATTTAGGTGATTTGGAAGATCAAATGTAAAGTTTTTAATTCTAAATCGTCCAAATTGGAGAAATTTCGAATGGAAATCATCAAAATGACTAATTTTTATTGTATATTCAAAAAATTTGAAACTCTTATTTTAAGGATATCGCTTGATTCAAATATTGTATTTTCAAATATCGTATATTTAATGAGAAAAGGAGGAAAAGGGGAAGTTTTTTAAGAAACGGAGAAAAAAGGAGAATTTCAAGAAAAAAAGGGGAGACTATGCACCCTGAGATATAAATAATTTTCCTGAATTTTTGAAAGAGGTGTTCTTACATTAAGGCACAAAATACCAATGGTCGCGCTGTTTTATTTTCGTTTTTATAAAAAAACGTGAATCGCCTGACTTATTTACAAGTTTTTGAAGGCGTACTACGTCACATGAATATGGCGGAATGGGTGCGACAATAATAGGCATTTGATATGTATACATATTTTTCTTTTTCAAATATAAATTCTAAAAAGGTTTTTTTCTCAGTACTCTGGTATCATTAGTGATTTTAGAGCATATACTTTAATATGCAAAAATAAACAAATAAATTAGTGAATGAGCCTATTCAGGGGGCGTTGCAGACTCATAACATGGTCGCTTCGAATAAACTGTTTTACTTTATAAAAACGCATTGAATGATTTTTAGAACACTTTAAAAAGTGTAATAATATACTAAATTAAACTCAAATAAATAATAATTAAATGAATATTACTTATTCGACATTTTTATTTAAAGATGAGTACTTTTCTTTTGAAAATATAAAGGCACGTTTAAAAGCACATTTTAGGAAGATGATCATTGATAACTTTCAATAAATAGTCCTTTTTCTGATCAATTTTGATTTAAATTTCGACCAGCTTTAATTGCCTGAACGAGACGAATGGAGTTGAAATCTCAATATACATAACTGAACACACAACCTGTAAAAGAGTCGCAATATTACCGAATGGAATATCAAATTTCTAAATCATTTTTAAAATATTTAGAATAGACGCACAAATCTTTAAAAATACTATTATCAAAAATGTTCATAATCATACAAACAAATAACATTCTTGTCCTTATCTGGACACTTACACACGAATGAAGTTAATTATTTTTTCATTCTCATTCTAATGAGAAGGTATTTGTTTTATGTAAAATTTGACTTACTTAGTCGGTTTTCATCAATTCTCCACGTTTTGAGACCCCCTGAGCTAGAAAAAACAATTTTTACCAAGGAGTCTATCTGTGGGCACGATAACTTTCGAAAAAATTATCAGTTTGGATGTAGCTTTGGTACATTTTTTTAAGTCCAAAAGAAAAAGGACAAGTTCGTTAGCCAGCTATTTTTGATAAAAATTCAAAAAGTTAAAGCATTTTCCAAATTTAAAAATTCTATGTACGGCAGTTCGTAGTAATAAAAAATCTGAACAATTTATCCCTATAACTTTTTTCGATAAAAAGAAAATAAACATTTTAAGCCAAACAACGCACGATATGAAAAAGTCACGATAAGAAAAACGCTACGTTTTGAAAGCCTTACTAAATTATCTTAACAACTCTTTAAATTTTCTTGATTAATCGAAAATTTAAATTTTGACCCCATAAAAAAATCTAAAAAAAATTCCATTTTACTGTCAAACTATGCAAGATACGAAAAAAGATGGTTGGACAAAAATGATCCATCCAAGAAAGATCTACAAATTTGTTGATAATTATTTTTGTATGGGACGCATAGTTTTTGTGTTAATCAAGAAAAATGACATTACAAAATGAACAAAAAATCAAAATTTTGAATTCTCATCCTATTGAGAAGGTACAGGTTTTATGTAAATTTTTTAAATTATAGTTTTCTATGAATGAAACAAACACTGTTTGACCAGAAATGGAACTTTCGTTTTTCGGTAGAATTTTCAGTAAGTTGAACCAAAACTGTTTCTTAAGCAATTAAGCGTTTACCTTTGGACTATAAAAAGGCGTGCGGGTATTGTAATGAGAATGTGTTCCTTAAGGCCAATAGAGCCGTAAGTAAATAAACTTCCGCGCTCAGCTTTGCGAGTTCTATCCTAAAATAGGAGTGTTACCGAGTGGAAACTATAAGCAAAAAAGCATTAACCAAATTCTTTTGGCATAAATGTATCAATTGACATCTTAATCACTGGGAATTTAAGCTACATGTTAGTCTCCTATTTCTAAAAAAAAAAGCAACTAAAACGTTGAAATTTTGCTAAAAACTACTCCGATGTAAGAATGCTATGATAGTATTATTTTTTTCATCTATTAAATAATGAAAATGAGTGAAACGGCTGGGACCTAAATTTCACAACTTTTTGGCCACATGAAAAATAGTATCATCCATAAATTTATCATTTACTTTTACGTTTAAAATATTCTTTCCAGAAAGTAGTATGCATTCACATGCGCTCATGTACCAACCTGACAATTTAACCTAACCTATCATGTTCATGACACAAAAATACTGAATAGGTAAACTGGCCTAGAACGTATTTCCACTTATTACCGGTTAAAAAAAAATTCGGTTTGTTTTCCCCAAAGAAAATGTAACAAGAACCACAATTTATTCATATTTTTCGTAATTTTCAGAAAAAAATATGTACCAAGTTAATCTAGTCAATTGCCTTTTTGTGCAGAATAATCAAATGTAACATTAATTAAGAATTTGGTCGCATGAATCGTTAAGGACAACAATTTGAGGTTAATACCGCACATTTTGTAGCTAAAAATTGCTCGGATAGACAATATGAATAGACGGATGTGGGATATCAGATCATTAACAGATTTAATAATTTTTCTATTATGTAAATAAATTTAAGATATTTTCTTACCTGAAATGTATACTTCATTTTTGAAAAAGAAAACAATACTTGTTTACAGCTAAGGACGATTAAAAAAGAAGATTGGTACGTTTCGTAATCAAATGAATCACGTGTGCAAAATATACGTCTTG
>CAKNWT010252838.1:0-11579 GCA_932066315.1 Andricus coriarius | reverse complement strand
CAAGTTGGGAACTATAATCATAATAATCGTGTCAGCCCCCTGGTTGATACAAGCAAATATTTTAGTTGGTTCAAGTAAAACTTTTGGTTAATCCAAGAAAATATTTTGCTTGGTACAAGAGAATATTTTAGTTGATACAAATAAGTGTTTTTGCTGGTCTAAGGAAAGTGTTTGTAGATTTAACCAAAACTTGCAGTTCATCTAACCATACATGACCCAGCACAATGTACATTGTATATGGCTTACTATGGAATTGTGTCATCTTGTGTGAATTATTTAGTAGTTTATTAAACTAGTAAATATCACAAGACTTGAAAATTCCACGGCAAGCCATTTGCAATGTAAATTGTGCTGGATCCTTTGTTTATTTGATTCAAAAAATCGTTCACACCAAGATTCAAGTAATTTTGCGTATTTTCCACATAATCACTTAATCTCAATCGATACTGTTTCCAGATCACTTACATATTTATATAAGATTCATCGAAATGAAAACCTTTTAGTTTTTTTTCTCGACGCTACGAACTCTCAAACGCAGACTGTCAATCGGTCATGCTGGAGTACGCGATCGTACCAAGTTCACAAGCGTCCGTCACTTTTAGGAAGCTTTCAAACAAATATTTTGGTTGAATCAACCAAATCTTTTGCTTGATTCTAATAAAATGCTCTTTTAGATTATTTCCTAGAACCAAACAACAAATTTTGTTGAATCAATAAAATATTTTATAAATTCAACAAAATGATTCAACCAAAAACTTTGGTTGATCGAAGCAAACGAATTTGGTCAAGTAGACGAAAATTTTGTTCATTTAACAAAAATGTTTTCTGAGATCAACCAAATGCGGCCAACAAAACGATTTTGTTGAATGAAGAACATTTTTTTTCTGTGTCAATATTTTGATTACACACCAAAAAAATTTCTTCATTCAACAAAATCGTTTTGTTGAAAGTTATTATGTGGAAATTACGCAAGATTACTTGAATCTTTGGGTGCTCCTACGATTCCGTGATTATAAGTTTTTGATAACATTTTTTGAATCAAGTAACCAAAGGATCCAGCACAATTTACATTGCAAACGGCTTACCGTGGAATTTTCAAGTCTTGTGATATTTAGCAGTTTATTAAACTACTAAATAATTAACACAAGATGGCATAATTCCATGTTAAGCTATTTACAATGTACATTGTGCTGGGTCATTTATGGTTAGATGAACTACAAGTTTTGGTTAAATCTACAAACACTTTCCTTAGACCAGCAAAAACACTTATTTGTATTAACCAAAATATTCTCTTGTATCAAACAAAAAATATGGTATAATCAACCAAATTATACAAACCAAAAAATTTCCTTGGGTCAACCAAATATTTTGAACAACCATATTCTAGGTTTGATTCAACCCAAATTTTGTTTATTCAACGAAATCTTTTTCTGAGTGTTTTTTTAAGGCCTACCTACGTTATAAAAATCCCCGATTATGTTTAAAGTACATACAGTATTACTGCTAAGGTCTAACATAAAACATGTCTTTTTCCCCCGGCTTACAACAATTGATCAGTTGGATGTAATAACAGCCTATACTTGTATTTTCAGAGGTCACTTGTTTTGTTCAATTTTAATTTTCAGGTCTTCAAAAATAAAATATTTTAGGATTATTCTCCAGTCGGACCACATCTATCTCTATGGGAATTCCGCCCACATTAAATTAATTGGTTAATAACAGCGATGAAAGTGCTCGTTAGTGATGCACTTCGAGCTAGATAATGTCAAAACCATTGACAACTGTAATTTGGTAATTTTGAATGTCCTTTTGTTCAAGCTCCTTCGCCTTTAAAGAATACATTCTGATCATTCGCTTCGCACTCGGTTAAAGTATATCCAAATACAAAAATGTTCTATGACGGACCAGCATTTTAACCATAGTTCATTGTGAGATAGGAATTTCCGTCATGACATTTTATTCATGAAAACATTTTTTCAATTAAAATGCTGAAATAAATTAAAGATGCAACCTATTTATCACATTAGTTAGTTAATTAGTTTTAAGACAAGCGAGGGGCCCATGGAGAGCTACTCTGGCGCTCAAGCTATAAAGCCTATTGTGCCACACCCTTACTTATTCTCTCTCAGCAGTTGACCCCAGACCTCTTGACGAAGCCTAGTATGTCGATTACTGATCGTGTTGTAATTTCCTCCGGTCCCATAAAATGGGCCCCGAGGGTCTGTTGCCTGAGCCCAGCTAATGCCGGGCACTGGCATAGTACATGCAGGGATGTTTCATCATCCCTGCCGCATCTCCTGCACTCTGTCGTGGGGTTATACCCCATTTTGTGCATATGATAGTTCAAGTGGTTGTGCCCAGTTAGGATTTGTACCACTGTCCTTATGTCTTTCTTGGGAAAAGCCAGGATTTCCCTGGCTCTGTCCATCCTATGGTTGTAACCCCGGACGGATTTCGCCTGACGGCAACCCTGGATTCTCTCCCAGTATTCCCGGTGTTTTGTTCGGATCCAGCTTTTAATGGCCAATCGGATACAGAAAGACGCTATTCCCAGTACCGGTTTTGGTATAATGGGTCATATGGGCCCCTGTGTGACCAGGGACCCATATGAGAGCCATATTGTTTCTTTCTGCTAGTTGGTTTAATGCCTTTTTGCATTCCCAAACCAGTTCTGATGTTATGTCTGGTTTCCCTAATCCAGTTAGTGTCGCTTGGCTGTCGGAACAGATAGTAATCTGTCTGCCAGCAACGTTTCCATCTATTAGTGTTTCAGCACAGCGAAGGAATGCCAGGACCTCCGCTTGAAAGACAGTAGCATGTCGACCAAGTGGTATCCCTATCCCTTTCCCTCTCTTGCTGTCAAAAATTCCTGCCCCTGACACTTCCTTACCCCTGGATCCATCTGTATACCAGATTTCCCCTTGGAGAAGGGGGTTACCATTTGCTTTCCACATACCCCTGCTTGGGATACAGACACGGAAAGCTTTGGCAAAGTTGAAGCGTTTTTTTATTTTATCTTGCCTCATCTGTAGAATCGGCAATGCACTGATATCATTCGGGAGCCTAGTGTGCCTAGTCCCCCGAGTCCATATATTTGCTCTTATACTCTGTTCCACGAGAGAACGAATTTGGCCGCGCAAGTTTTTATGAAAGAAGGCGCCGACAAATTTGTTTTCGTTTGGTCGACAGCCAATCGCTGTTAAAAGAGGACACCACTTTTTTCAAGTACACTGACCCAAGTTTTTTCCTACATTTTTTGTAGCCTGGCCGAGGGCCAGATGAGCGGGCCGAACGTGACAGTTACAATAGGCCCAGACAAATACTCACGCCTACGATTCCCCTTCTTTGACAAGATGCGCGCAGAGAACGAAATTTCGTCGTTTCAGAAATTCGTTCTCTCGTGGAACATAGTATACCAGGCGGCCCATCGCGTGTGCTGCTCTAGCGGTTATCGCAACATGTAGGGGTTCTTCACAGAGCATGAATCCTATCGCCGCTGTGGGCGTAGTCCTCATTGCTCCAGTCAAACCCCTAAATGCTAGCGTTTGTAATCTTCGCAGCCTGTCCTGCATTGTTTTGAGTTCCGCCCGTGGCCACCAGACCACGGCCGCATGTAGGAGCCTCGGTTTTAGGACAGCAGAGTAGAGCCATGCAAGCATTGTAGGCCCTAGACCCCACGTCAACCCAAAGACTCTCCTGCACATCCAAAAAGTCATGACAAATTTCCTGCAGTGGGCCTCCAGGTGCTTTGCCCAGTTCAGCTTGCTATCTAGGATTACTCCCAGATATCTAACCGAATCTGAAAACTTCAGCTTCCCACCGCAAAATACAGGAGCGTCAACTTTTGGAATTTTATAGTTTTTCGTGAAAATGACCAGGTTGGTCTTTTCAGGATTTACCGAGAGCCCTGAGCTATCGCACCAGAGCTCTACAATGCGCAGTGCCGACCTCATAAGATCCATCAGCGTCTCCAGATGAGCCCCCCTGACTTGGATTACAAAGTCATCCGCATATCCCTGAGTATAATACCCCTCTTTATTTAGCCTTCGAAGGAGGCCGTCCACAACAATGCACCACAGGAGGGGCGACAGGACACCCCCCTGTGGGCATCCCCGCGGAGCTATTCCCCTTACTAGGCCCTCACCCCATCTGGTTTCGAGTCTTCTCCGACGTAGCATGCTTACTATCCAGCGTACAAGCTGGTCCGGCCCGCCACATCTCAGAGCCTCTCTACAGATGACATCTGGAGGAGTATTGCTGAAAGCACCCTCTATATCCAAGAAAGCGCCCACAGCATACCCCTTTTATTCCAACTGCTGCTCCAATTTTACCACAACAGCATGAAGCGCAGTTTCTACCGAGCAGCCTGCCTGAAAAGTATGCTGCCCTCTATGCAGCGGGGAGGCCAAGAGCACCTCATCCCTAATGTATCTCTCCACCAGCCTCTCCAACGTCTTCGGGATAAAAGACGTTAGGCTGATTGGTCGGAAATCTTTCGCAGCAGTGTAACCCTCTCTCGCAGGTTTGGGAATGAAGGCCACTCTGCCATCCTTCTATGCCGATAGCACGTGTTTAAGGGCTATACTTGCCCTAAATAATTGCGTCAGAGGAGGATCGACCAAATCCATGCTTTTTTGTAAAAGCGCTGGATAAATGCCATCCGCCCCTGGTGATTTTAAAGGACAGAAGGACCCTACGGCCCATTCCACCTTCTTGTAATCAGCGACCTTAGAGGCGAAATTTCAGTCGGCCCTCACCACCTCTTGGCCCCAGCCTTCCTCCTCTTGGTCGTTTCGGATTCGTTGAAAACCCGGGAAGTGAACTTCCATCAGGTGATGCAGCGTTGCTTCTTCGTCTTCGGTAAACTCACCATTATCGAGCCTTATAAGCCCGAGGCGAGCTTCCGGATTTTGCGCCTGGATCTTGTGCAGCTTTCGCTGTTTCCAGAATGTTTTTCGATTCCTCGCAGAAGCCCCTCCAATCTTCCCGCTTATACTTTCTTATATTTTTATTGTATTCAGACTGGGCCGTCTTATAGATGTCCCAGTCCGAAGGCAATTTAGTTTTATTTGCCCTATTGCACAACATTCTTGTCTTTTTACGGAGTCTTTCAAGTGGGTATTCCACCATTCTGCTCCCTTCCTAGACTTAATTGTGCTTGTAGGGCAATTGTTCTCATATGATGTAGTCAGAGCCCTTCGCAGAAAATCTGCGGCGTGCTCTAACTCATCAATGGTACCATAGCTTGTGGGAAATTCCGCAAGCCTCTCTTTGAGTTCATCTTTATACGAGTGTCGAAGTGTATTTCTGGGGTTTCTGATCTTCGAAACCACCGATTTCCTAGGGTTAATCGAAACACGATATATTTGTGGTCCGAGTGAGACTCCACATCGGAGACTTTCCAGTCCACTACCCTGCTCCCCAGTGCACCCGAACATAGAGTCAAATCGAGAACCTCACTCCTGTTTTTAGTCTAGAATGTGGGAGTATCACCCCCTCTCAGAATATCCAGCTCTGTGCCTGCTATACAGGGTGTCCCAGACTCAAGTGTCCGGACTTATATAGCTCTATTACCATTAAAAAAATAAATAGAAAATTCCTTTTCCAAAAATTAGTTGAAGTTTTAGTTTTTGAGTTATTAACTGATTAAGCTGGACCAATCAGGAGCACGGTATAAACAGTCGTGCGTACGTGAGCGTGAGTCCAGCGCAGTGTTGCTGAGCGACGGGAGAACAGCAGTCACTACACTTCGTTAGACTCCCGTTCACGTACGCACGGCTGTTTATACCGCGCTCCTGATTAGTCCAGCTGAAACATTTAATAACTCAAAAACTGAAACTTCAACTGATTTTTGGAAAAGGAATTTTAGATTTACTTTTTAAATGTTAATACAGCCATATAAGTCCGGACACTTGAGTCTGAGACACCCTGTATATTCAATTAAATCTCTCCCTCTGTCGTTGATGTTTGTGCTTCCCCACACCGTGTGGTAAGAGTTTGCATCACATCCCAACAGCAGAGGGATTTTATTCTCCTGACAGTGCCAAATTAGAGCCTCCACCTCTCTAGGAGGCGGAGGTCCCCCGGCATCGCCAGAGAAATAAGCCGAGCTGATAAACACCTCTAGCCTTTCTCCGCTACTGACCCTGAGTCTCACCTTAATGCCGGTGAGATATCTAGAGCAGAATTTAGGCACCAAGATCGCATCCATACCCTTGACGGCTATGCATGCCCTTGGCGCTTTTTCTCGTGGCCCAAAGTCCCCGTTAAGGCACCTCTTTTGAGACCCCGGCCTGTCCGCCTCTATTGAGGGGGGCAGGCCGGGATGTTCAAGGATTTGTTAACCCTGGTACCATTCAGCCCTTGACACGGCGATCACATCGTAGCTTGGGAGCAGGAGAACTCGCGCCCTCGATATTCCAGGAGGTTTTGCCATTACCCCTGGAAGGATCGCTCCTTAGTTTAAGTCCCACTGACTAGAGTCCGTCAGTACCCCAGAGTAGCTACACCTCGCGATGCAGCCTCTCTGGTTCACCTATCCAGATCTATAGCCCTATGAGACCCATAAGCCCTCCCACCGAATACAAGGTCCCGCGATCCCTAGGGAGAGTATTTATCACATTAGAAATCTTATTAATGCTTCAACATCAAAATTAGTTCGATTCCTATTTTTCGTTTTGTTCGAAAACAAACGGAAATCCCTTGAAATTGTTTAAATTACTTGTACATTCCTTGCAATCTAAAAATACCAGAAAATATTTGAAAGCCTTTAAAATCCCTTCAAACTATTGAAATAATTAAATAATATCTGGGAATATTTTAATATTTCCTGAACTATATTTTTTAAACTTTTTGTCCACTTTGTACGTTGTGAGAGAATAATTAATGCGAGCTAACAAACTTAATTATTTAAACATTTTATTGTGGGTTATAACCAGCTTCTCTTACGACTTCGAGTAATGCTATCGTAAGTTGGGGGGTTATCTGAAATTTTGAACTTTTCCTTGACTTTTTAGTTTTCATTACAGATATATTTTCATAGGATGCGTATTTTTTTTAGATATTTCCATGTCTCAAGTTTAAAAAAACACCCATCCCTAATAGCACGGAACGTTCTCGGGAGGTGTTAAATGTCCGCCGCTTGGTAACGTTCCAGGAACGTTCTATTGGGACCTGAGGGGAACCTTCCATTATTGTTATTTTTAGCAACAATTATCTCGTAAACCGTAAGAGATAGGTGAAAATGGATATCATTTTTGAGTTTTGAGTACCGCATATACTATCAAAATCATGATCTCCATATCATAAACTGACATCGCTTTTGACCTATCACTTACGGTTTAGGCGATATTTATTGATGATAATAACAATAACGGTAATTTATGTTTGGAACGTTCTCAACCGGCGGACATTTTACACCTCCCGGAAACGTTCCGAAGGTGCCCGCGGAACGTTCCGTGCTATTAGGGATTATACAGGTAAACAGGAGAGAGGTCCGTTTAGGCTCAATTCGAGCGAAAAATGAAAAGGGGCCCACCAATTCTCAAGTCAAACACTGAGCGCTGGCTCAATTCAAGCGCACCCGTTCCCGGAACGTGTAGAATGTCCGCCGCTTGCGAATGTTCCACTGGGACCTCAGGGGAACCTTCCGTTATTGTTATTTTTAACAACAATCATCTCGTAAACCGTAAGAGATGGGTGAAAATGGATGTCATTTTTGAGTTTTGAGTACCGCATATAATATCTATAATATGATATCCATATCATAAGCTGACATCGATTTTGACCTATCACTTACGGTTTACGCGATATTTACTGATAACAATAACAATGGACGTTCCCAAGCGGCGGACATTTTACACGTTCCGGGAATGTTTTGAAGGTTCTCGCGGAACGTCCCGTGTATATCATCAGTCATTCACGCATTTTTGTAATGCCATCAAGTGATCTGATAAGAACAGTATGCCTTATTTTGACATATTGGGCAAACGGACTCGAGTTCTCCCTGGGCGTATGGCAAGACGGGCAATAGATCAACACCGTAGAAGTTCCTAAGATGGTAATATAGCACTTTTAGAGCCGCATTGTGTCTCTCGATTTACCCGTAACGTGCATATTTTAAGCATCCACTGAGAACATGCCCAAGTGTTTCTGGCTCTTGCTTACACGCTCGACAGTTAGTATCGCCTACAGGTATATTCATTATGTGCTCGCGGTAAACTAAGGTGTCTATAATGCCGTCTTGACAGGCAAAAAGAAATCCCATCGAGAGCTCTTCTCTACGTATGATGCCGTAGAATTTACCATGAAGGGGCTTGTCAACATGTTCTCTTAGTAGAAGCGTATGTTCTGCTTCCTGCACACGACTTTTGAGCACCGAAGGTGTTAGTGATGCTAGGCCATGTGTAGTCTCGCTGTAATAAAATGGGAGGCCAAGCTCCTCTGCGGCCCTATTTGCGGCACGGTATAGAAACGCCGCAACATTGTTGGCTTGATGTTGATGTACGAGTCGCATAAGAGAATCTGCACTATTTAGAACTGAGCAGGCTGTAGCCAGAACCGTTCTTCGATGAAGACACTCCAAGCTTAGCAAGCCTCTACCCCCTTTATCTCGAGGTAGGTATATTCGAGGAACGGAAGATCTAGGATAATGACTTCGATGGATTGTCGTCATCATCTTGCGTGTGCTTCGGTCAAGTTGCTTAAACTCTTTGACGTTCATTTTACTGCGCCAAATGTGTAGAGCAGTATAAGAACGGCCAGCATATTGGTCGCCTGGATCTTATTCTTTCTAAATAATTCGGAAGCCCAAATTTTTCTGAGAATTTGGCGATACCTTTTTACAAGGGCCGTTTTTAACACACGCACATCTTGGTTTTCCCCTTGCGGTATTCCAAGATATGTATATGTTTCTCCATTACCAAGACGTTGAATGGTATTTCCGCCTATGAGTTGAATATCCCGATCGTCACTCGATGGTGTAGTTTCTAGTCGTTCTTGGTGTAGGTGGACGCAGGCACACTTGCCCAGTCGAAAGCTCATGCCAATCGCTTCAGAGTACCTATTCACCGCCTCCACAAGGATGTTAAGATCCTCTTTCGAGGAAGCAAAGAGTTTAAGGCCGTCCATGTATAAAAGGCGGTTGACCTTATATTCTCTTCTGTTCGGCGGGCCACATAGGTATCTAGAGATTTTGCCTCGGAGGACAATAGATAGAGGCAAGAGAGATGCAGAAAAGTATCGGACTTGGAGAGTCTCCTTGGAAGACCCCTCTCTTATATGTGATATAGCTGGTAGTCACTTGTCTTTTGTCAGATGTTATGAAAAATCTTGTCCGCCACAAGAGCATAAGCTCTTTTATGCATCTCACTATTTTTTATGCACCTCCAGGCACTCAAGGAGCTTAATAAGTAGCGCATGGTTCGTGTTATCGAATGCCTTACGGTAGTCAATCCAAGCCCTGGAGAGATTGCGTCGATACCTGATCGAGTCTTGGGTAATACACCTGTCTATTAACAGGTTCTCCCTGCAACCTACCGGCCCTCTCTTGCACCCACGTTGTTCAGTTATTGCACTCCATACAGGCTCGATAGATGTTAATATCCTCTCTTTGGGGATGCCACTGAATAGCTTGTAGCTGGTGTTTAAACAAGCTATGGGCCTGTAGTTCTGTGGACTTGACAAATCTTCGGTCTTAGGGATCAATACCGTTCGTCATTCAACTAGCCACTGCGGAATGGGTTGTTCTCCGTTTAAGAAAGTAGTAAATAGACGAGCTAGATGTTGGTGCGTAGAAGTGAACTTCTTCCACCAAAATTTGTTGATTTTATCTGGCCCTGGCGCTGAAGAGTTTTTAGTTCTAGCGATAACTTTCTTCACTTCTTCAGCAGTAATTAGTGGACACTCTTCCTCTGGAGCCTGCGACCGTTGTCTTTCGCAAAAGTTACGAAAGAGTGATATATCTGAAGCGTCTTCATTTAGCTGATAAGTATCTAAATACACATTCTCCCAGAAGACTTGAATCTCTTCTCGACTAGGCGGATTTTTAACGGCACGTGACGTGTTATTGAACAGACAGGAAGGATGAGTAGAAAAGGTGGAATTTTCCTGAATCCAATTTACTCGCCGTTCAAGGCGCTGTTTCGCTGTTGAAAGAGATCTTATTTTTTGCGTCCAGTGCTGCTTGATGGTCAAAAGTTTACACTTATTCAGCGTGTGATTTGCTTTCCTTGAGTTTCAAGCAAGTGCCCTAACTTTTGGAGTGACTTTTTTATTTGATGTTATGTAGCTAATCACGCACTAAATATTTGATGCATGCCGTCTCGCCGTTTCAATTTTAAACTAAAGCTGTGCAATACGTTCGCGAGTCTTACTCAGGCGTACTGAAGTATCGTTACTTCTATTGTCGCTAGGCAGAGAGACCGCCTTCTCGTAAACTACGCAGTTCAGATTCCAGAGATGAACATCTTCGGGGAGCAAATCGGGGAGAGCATTATTAGCTTCAGATAATTTGTCCATCCTGAGAAAGACTTTTTGGTGGATAGATCTCCTACTTCTCATGTTGGCATTATCGGCTATCTGCAAAGGTGGTCTTGCTGGAACGGGTGGTATGTTCGCTGGAGGATGTTGCTCTTCTTCTTGCCGAAAAAGAGCTTCATATCCGTTTTTGCGCAAAAAGGATACCTGATCTCTTTGACCCACGCTCATGTAACCTCTGCATGAATCCTCTTCGCGCCGGTGAGCTTCTTTGCCAACAGGTAAGGATGTCCCTCCTGAGTTGGTCCGACCACTTAAATCGTGTTCTCGCGTTTGTCCGGGGTTATTGCCTGGTCGTCGAGAGCATTTGATTTATTATTTTTTTTTTTTCAAACTTGTCCTCGGGTTAAGAAGAATCCGGTTTTCCATCATTGCCACGGACTAAGTCAAGTGACTGATGAGATGATGATATAATTATTTTATTCAATACGATGTATGAACCCATTTGCGATGATATTGTAGGTACAAAATTAGGAGCCTAAGGTAGTTTGCAGTTCGTCTTCTACCACTGTTATGCTTACACAGCGGCCGTGAATGTTGGAGGTGACGACAGTCGCCTCTGGATGCTTTCTTAGAGCTACCATGTATCACTTTATAGGTTTTTAGTCGCTTGCTTCCTGATGCAAGTTTTGGTTAAGTGGACAAGCAATGTCGATGATGTAGACTCTTCCACCTTTTTTATTCTCGCATGACGATGTCCGGTCGATTGGCTTCGATATAATGATCCGTCTGGATAGTAACAATCTGGATAGTAGTCAATCGCCGAATTACTGTGGTGCATTCGGTGCTTCAACATTTCTGCGCGGATGATTCTGTTTAATCGTTCAAGGTTGGTGTTCGACCATTTGATGAGCCCAAAGGAGTACGTGAGGACAGGGATGGCATAAGTGTTGATTGCCCTGATCTTGTTTGCCGAGTTAAGAGAACTCTTCAGAACCAATCTGAGTCTTGTAGTGAAGGCAGTCGTTAGGCTCTTCTTAACTATCGTATCCTGGATACCCTTAGATTCAAGAATACCCAGGTATTTATATGACTCTCCCTCT
>CAKNWT010252825.1:0-10749 GCA_932066315.1 Andricus coriarius | reverse complement strand
ATGGTGAGAGGCAAGGGGACTCACCGAAATTAAGCACCCCGAAGGGAATAGACAACTACTACGTCCGCGTCGTTATTCCTGGGTAGAGCTAAAAGTAGTGTCAACAATTTCATTTTTCGCAATGCAGCGCCATCTATCGCGAAACGAAACAAATTTTCCGAATAAAACTTACGTATTTCGTAAAGGAGAATCCGAATCTGTGATAAAAAATTGGGGTTGCCATTTGAAATTACAAAGTTACCCCCACCCCTGCCTCCTGTGGGGGTGGGGTAAATTTTAACAAATCTTTTTTCCCCCTCGAAAATAAAAAGTTTTTATTCCAGACATTTTTTCTGTAGGATGCGTATTTTTTGAGATATTTCGTTGTCTCAAGTTAAAAAAAATACCCTGTATATTTATTTTGCTTCTTTTAATAATTATAATGCCATATTACTTTAGCAATACTTTAGAATTACTTCAGCATTACGCTGTAGCGTAATGCTTGCGTTCGGCCGGTCCGCCAGGGAACCTCTTACTCCCTGCTGAAATACACGAGCACGCCGCGGCGCGGCGTCATACCCCATTTATGACGGCCCAAGATTTAATTTATTTTAATACATGTAAAACGTTTATAGAAACAAGTCATGATACCAGAAGTTTAATAAAATACTTTACCTATTAAAATCTAACTTTTTCATGCTTGAAGTATTTCAAAATATGCTGTAAGTGCTTAATTTTAGCTAAAGACTATTTTAGCTGAACACAAAAAACTATTTTATGTAAAAAAACAAATATGAATACAAAAAATACGGGCGTGGTTTGTAATAATCACTGTGCCCGCACTGACACCATACCCCACTCTCCCCTACGCAAAAATCCAGCTATTCGTACCCAAATTTTGGTCGTTTTGAAATAAACCGTATTTATCCGATGGCCGGCCCATATTTGGACCGACGTTAGACCGACCGTCGGGTGCAACACGGTGACTTGTGGCTAACTGACTGATGTATCCAGTCAGACCGACCGCATTCTTACGGTTGTACCAACCAATCTACCACAGTTCATCAGATGGTCGGCCCAAAGTTGGGCCAGATTTGGTCCGACAGTCGGCTTTTCGCCCGCTGCTGATGCCAGTTGCCAGCGTCGGTGGGACCATGGCAGCTTAAAAACACCTTTAGTCGGCCCAACTCTCATTACCGTAGATCGGTTACCAAAGTAGGACCGACTTTGGGCCGTTGGTCAAGCTCTGGCATCCGACCGAGTTTCGCACCTGGGAGGAGTTATTAAACCAATTTTAATTAAAATATCGAATGCGACAAGTGCTTTTCACGTTCGGCATTTTTGATCATTTAAGTCACACTTTAATAATAATAATTACAGACGAAATCACAAAAACACTCGCCAACATAACCTCAAACTAATCTACTTGTCATCTATTTGTGTTCAAGAGATTCAAGATGGAACCCGACTGAAAACAGATGCACAGCCAAGTTGATGGCGCTGCAATCAAGAGCTGTAAAACAGAGTTGGTTTGAACTAGATTCAAGATATTAACCCTGTTGTAGCCATACAATAATTTTCCAAGTTGGGGCCAAACTTATAACTGGGCAAATATTTGGAAATTCCCACGCGGGAAATTTAACTACAAGTGGTAAAGGAAATACTTGCGGTAATAAATGAAGTACACACAAGAAATAAAATTCAATCTTTTATTAATTGACAAAGCGTTCATAATAAATACCGACGTATGCATGTTCGAATGTATACGTACATACGTACGTATGTATGTATGTACTCTTTAGTATGTGTATGTATAATAACAAATATTTACACAAGGAGATTTAACAAACTAGTGATACGGGATTTAAGAAGTAAAAGTTACAATTTTTCGGGACAAACTTCCGAAAAGGTCCGAACAATTCATAATGTCACGAATTCAGGGAAATCCGCAAAATCATCCTCTAGAGTAAAAGGTAAATAAGATATGATGAGAAATGTCTTTGTACAATGAATTTATATATTCCCATCTTTTCCTATACATTTACCACTTACTAGATGCAAAGCACATTATACAAATGAATCCTTATTAGAACTGAGAGTATTATAAATTTCCACGTAAAAGTTTTGCTTGTAGAGTGGATAAATTATTAAAGCACGAAATCACGCGCCAGTCTTATGAAGGAGCTAAAATATGTTTTTCAGAAAAGAATACGTATCTAATTATATTAGATATAAAAATTGATTTAAATTCAAAGCATGACAATATTCCAAGAAAATTTTGTCAGTTTCTGAATTTAAAATGAATAATAAACAGAGAAAAGCTTTTCAAATGCACGGAGAAACTATTGTTTGTAAAGTTTGTATCTATAATATTTGTTTTTACAAGAGTCCAATGGTAATCTAGGATATAATCAATAAAATAGTGTTGATGGCCACAGCGATACGAAGAAATACTTTTTCTATATCAATTATAAATATGCTTCAAACTTAATAATTCCCATTTAAAACCATTTATTTTTTATAGAAAATTGAAGATAGGAAAAAATGGTATTCACAAATTAAATAATAAAACTGTAGACGCAATTAATAGCAGTTTAAATAACATAAGTTTCAACTTAAGTTAGAAAAATTACCATTATTAATGGGAAAGTGCAGTTAGACGAAAACACTTAAATGTAGTGCTTTGTAAAAATTCCCATTTAAAATAGAAAATGCAGTGCCAAGAAACGTAATATGCGCCGAGGTTTATGAGGATGAACAAATTCCTAAATCTCATAATTTGTTTTATCACAGGAAAAAGTCTGCGTTCTGCCGCCGGCGCTGCTTTCTTCTAACATGATTTCTTCTATTTCAACTTAGAACATAATATTAATATCTGATTCTGTGATTAATATATAAAATTTACAATGGGTGCAACTATAATATATATACCAAACTGTGAATGCGAATTTATGTTTATTTTTCTCTTCCGACCCTGGCAGTTTTTCCTATTTTCGATGGGAAAAATTAGAAAATCGTACAATGAACATAGGAAGAATGTCTTTACTATTGAGTTTTGTATACTTAACAGTCTTTTCTAGAGATTATAGAAACCTTCTTTTGTACAATTATTTAATCATTTAGTATTATATTCCAATAAACTTAGTAACTTCATAGTTTAATATTCACAATAGTAATTCTTGAAACAGTCATGCTATATCCTTGCTTCCTATTGTCTTATTGTACAAATAAGTATTATAATATCAAATTTTACAACCAAAACTTTCTTTGTGTGGTGTTTTGCTAACTTTCAGTAAAAGGTATTGATATAGTAAACGTTTAACATTTTTTCAATTATGTCAATTTCATATCTATACATTATTTTTGTAATTACATAAGGGGCCGTCCATATACCACGTGGACAAAAGGAGCGGTGAATTGGCTGAGAATTCCACTTTTCTTGACAACATAAGCTGAATGATACCAGGTAGAAAGTACAAGTAAAAGGTAGTGACAATTTTCTTAGTTTTTTTTTGTTTTTCTGAAAATAAGTTCGCAGATTCAGGAGAACGCGTGTCCACGTGGACTTTGGCTTGCCCCCCCCCCCTCCTCCACCCATAGTGTATGTGGCCCCTTATTTCTTAGTAATAATTGCATAACTGTTTGTAGTGATAAGGAAAATCGAGTACTAATTTCGTTGTACGTGGGTACTAGTACTAGGTAGACGCAATTTGAATTATTCTGGATTCATTCTTCTCTGAATGTCAGCAAAATATAATTTGTCCTTTCTGCTAAATAATTTGTTTACAAAAGCATTCGCAGTTGTAAATAACTAACCACCTTGAAACAAGCAATTTATATGTAGGCTACACTATTGGTAGGACACAGTTTTCTTGTTTAAAGGGGCATGAGTGTATATTAAGATTTACGATACGCTTTTTTATAAGGGTACCTATAACAACGATTTTCCTAATAGCATCACGTGTCGTTCACGATATTTTTTTCATACAGTTCAAGAAGAATTTTTGATTATGATCATTATTTCGAATTTTTCAATGTTTATTTTGTTTATTCTTTCAAGTCCTGCATGTATCAATAATATTACCCCATAATATGTTGAAATACGCATCCATAGTGGATCTTGTCGGAAGTTCAGCCATTTCCCCAATCCTAAATTGTTCCTTAATAAGTTAACTATAAGTCTGAAGAATTAATGAAATATTTACAGTTGCTCAGTTTCCTGATGTAGCGATTGAAATATTTTCTACGTCAAACCCATATATTCGCACATTCAAACGAGAGGGTAGGTGAAAGTAGACAAACAGGCAGACCGCCAGGACAGGCAAACAGACTCATAAAATACCATCTACACATTGGTTTTTGGGGATTTCATTCGCATTTAGACTCTTAATTCCATGCGCAGAGATTGCACAATCGAAAGCTCTCAACATTTTGCTTTTTAGGTCATGATATTCGTTTATCCATGCAAGCCAGTATACGCCAGAAATATCAGGATTTGCCACTTTTCTTCCAAAGAATGGTGAAATTCCAGTGAATGGAAATAGACGGTATACGTGCCCTTTTCCGTTAATGGGCTTTAATCGATCCACACAGGCCTTTCATGCACAATATTTAAAGTTCATGTTGATATTACAATATTTAGAATGATTATTAACAATCAAAATTATTAATTTTTTTAATATACAGCAAGCTTGAAAAATAGCACCAAAACATTTGGGTTGGTTCCTTTTTTAAAATTATACAAATTTAGTTATAAAAACTAATTAAAAAGAACGAAAATAATCAAAGCAAAATTTAGATTACAACTTTCAATTTGTATACTTGTGTTTTATATGATTTTAGTTATAATATATGCAAACAGCATGTAATATAACTAATGTTACTTTTCCAAAAACAAAACAAAATTAGCACTTTTTTATGAATTCATCCCATTTATGGAAAAGGGCACATAGACCAATTTTTCTACTATCTTAATAAACAAAAACAACAGCTTAGAATCATGATATTCGTATTGAAGTATATGTCAAGCAAGTTACTACACTTTTTATAGAAAAAAGATTAATTGTATTTTTTTTTAATTAATAAACACTTAAATTGAAACTTTGAAGTCGATTTTCTCTTAATGGCAGATTGGCGAATGCGCCATTTATCCATCAATGGCCTCAATTTCAATGGATCTTGAACCTATTAGAAGTGAAAAAAAATATCCGAGGTAAATTAATCTTTAAAATATTCCCAAAAAGATTAAAAAATATCCCTTACTTCGGGAGTTGTTCATAATTTTTTGTAAATACTTTAAATTTTCGACTGTTTGCCTAATAACTTCTTGAACAATTTAAAAAAGCACCTCATTTTAGCTCTATTGGGGGTAGACGTTTATCATCTTGCATGCTATTCTGAGCAACACATTTTATTTGATGTATTACCGAAATTAGTGGAAAACTTTACAGACCGCTTTCCACCACGTAACGCTCCGTAGTATTTTCACTGATCTCCCTACAAAACGGTAATGATTTTTTTAATGGTTGAGTAGTTCTGATGTATATTGACCTATGTGTATTTTAAAACATTTTTTTACGGAGGTACTTTTGTTTGGCATTTATTTACGGAAATTATTACAAATTCAGAGATTACGTGGTTAATAGATTACCTGATTATTTTTATACAATATGAGTATTATTAACAATGGTTCTGCTTCGATTCTATCAAACTGAATCTAACCCAGTTCGAAACTAATATTCAAAATTTTAATATGTATAAAGAATATTATTGGCACTTTTTCCTTTCCTTGACACAATACAATTTTTTTTACCTAAATCACAGTAAATAATTAAAAAAGAATTGCTGTCAACAGATTATTTGAGCTTGAAAACCCTTTTTGAATCTCTTACTTCATACGTTTTCTCAGTGCTTTCAACAATTGGATAGATAATTTTATTGGATAGTAGAGAAGCTAAGGGCAATTTTAATCCAATATTCCTGTTACCGATGATTACCGACATTGAGAATTTTATGCTTCGTGTCCACGTTGAATTTAGAAATTTCTAGAATTTTCTATAAGTTCGTTATTTTGCAGGTGATACGTAATTTCAAAAAAAAAAAATATGAGAAATTTTTGTTTCTAGGGAGCTATAATGACTTCCAACATAATTTTAGATGTTTCAGAATTTTGAAGGGACACACACCATTAAAGGTTCTCGACGTCGGTAGATTTTAGTAACAGGAATCTTAGATTAGGCAGACACCAGCTTATCTATTTTAAAGCAAAACTCTTTTAAATCTTGCACTAAAAAGCAGAAGGTTGAATACGAGACATTCATGTTCATATTCTAGAGACCTTTTTATTATGAGAAGTGAGATGCATGAGCGAAAAAAGTAGTAGCAAAATGTGGTGTCTTTTATCGTGAAATATAGGTACAAACTTTTTTACAAGTCTACGAAATTAAAAAAATTCTAATTTAACTTGAAAAAATTTATTTATAAAATTTGATATTAATTCAAATTTTTTTCTAAATTTATGTTTAATTTTCAGCTTTAAAAAATAGTTCCACTATTTGAGCGCATTTTGACCATCATTTAATTCTAAAGAAAAAAGTGCTTGAAAAATTTGATTACGTTTCGCATATTCGCCTTGTGATATCTCAAAATAATAAGGTCAATATTAAGGTGCCAAAATATTATTGCATTTTTGACAAGGCTCTTTAAAATTTATCAAATTTTTTACAAATAAAACAATCTCTCTAATAATTGTAAAATATTAATCGAAAAACCATTTGTTCATTATATAATCTAATTATTAGATATACAAACAAATTTGTTGTTGTTGAGATTTTCAGTCACAATATATCTATTTTTTTTAAGTCACATATCGCGCTGTCTTTGATGTAGAAAATTCATTTAGCAGAAAAAGGTACATGATTCTCATGCATTTTTTAATACTACGACTGCCTTGGTTTTGCAATTGTTCGAACAATTCTCGAAGAAAAAGTAAAAAAAGTTTGTTTTTTCTCAAGATTAGTATACTCTGCTAAATAGTAACTTCTTCAAATAAAATCGAAATGATTTTATCTGTTTTGCAACATGCAGAAAAAGTGTTTAAAAACGTTTACACTCTCGTGTTCTAAAAATTCGCAAATAAAGGACAGAAACCGTCACTTTCTGTGAAGTTAAAAATCTGACGGCTTATTTGAAGCGAATGATTGTAATAGAATTGTGTTGAATTCAGTAGAATTCTCTTTGATTCACTACCATTTAGACTATCGCAAAACTAGATAATCTTTTGATTTAGCATTAAAAGGTGCATCAATATTATATACTACTTTTTCCTGAGAAATTGTCTGCAGTGAGTTATAGCGCGAAAAAATCGGGTCGTAACAAAAAATCACAAAAACTTGACGTGTAGGCAAATATCCGATAAGAAGAGGTAATTAAATTAATTGACATTTAATGAGAGTTTACAAATTTATCAAAATTATCTTAAGGGAGGAAATAATTTATTTATTGCTAATATAGTCTAACAAGATGAGGACGAGAGATGGACATCGCCGATTCGACTGGGACCTCACAGCATTAAAGTACATCAAAATCCATTAGGGGCGTATTTTTTCGATATAATGGGCCTTAGTTTCCGAGATATCGAGGTTTGAGTATTTGCGCTGGAGCGCTCGACCGCGCCACTGCAGAGCGGGGACCCCGGACTTGGCGCTTACTCACAGTCCGACATTAATTTTGTGATGAACGAAAAGTCCACAGGGTTTCTATATCATTTCTATAAGGTTTTTTTTTACGTAGATTGTGAATTTTAAAACGAAAATAATCCATCACGTCAAATTTTCGAAAAAAAAACGAGGTCAAAAAGTAAAAACAATGATAAAAAATCATTTTTGTCCCTTCTTGGAAAAGTTGTTAAACACATAGTCCAGCGGACAGTGACTATTTTTTAAGTTGAAGACGAGATACATCCGCAGGTTATTAAAAATATAAAATTATATTTTCCGTTCAAACTATGCAAGATACGGAAAAATGTTACGAGCCCAAGTTGTTTATCTCAAAAATATAAATTATAAAAAGTAATTTTATTAAAAGGCATTAGATAATAAATCAAATTATGCAAGATACAAAAAAAATTTTCAAAATAAAATTATTTACCTTACAAAGATCTACCAGTTTTCTTTAAACCATTTTTCAATAGGACGTATACTTTTTTTAATTATAAAAAATATCATTAAAATTGAAAAACTATGAGAATGTTCCGGCACAGTGGGTAGAACTTTTTATAACAAGAAAATGTCCCAAAGGAAGCTACATAAATATTTTCAGCTCTTTTATTTAAAATTTCTTTTTTACATACATTTTTTCGAAAATTTGATAAAGGTGTCTTAAAAGTAAATCATGTAACTTCTTTATAATTATTACCTTATTTCAGTTCACTGATATTGTTTTAGTTGACCAATATACACCTCAATTGAATAGGACTTCATATTTATCACTTTCGTTCAGCAAGTATAACATAAGTTCATATAAGTTTTTTTGATAGTGCCGAGGTACAATAAATCCATTATCTCGATTGCATCTTCCCCTAAAAACGTTTCTCATGGTGCGCATATATTTTTTAAATGACACCGTTTTGTGATACGAAATGCTCTAGAAAAGAAGAAAATAAATAATATAAATTTAATTCTATTTAAAAATTCTATTAAAAAATGATCTGAAGAAAACTCGTGGATCTTTTCCACGTGAATAATTTTACTTTTAAACATTCTTTTGTATCTTGCACCGTGAAATTGAATTTTATTATTTCTAATAGCATGTTTCACGACTAAAAAAAACTATGTTTCTGATAGAAAAAATGGTTTCATAAAAATTTGTAGATATTTTTTAGATGACCAATATCACTTTTCAACATTTTTCCGCATCTTGCATAGTTTTACCAAAAATATAATTTTTTATTGTTAATTATATGCAGATGACTCCCACCTTCCAAATTTTTTGCATGATTCACTTGAAAAATAGTCACTATTCGCTGGACTGCAGTGTTTGAAAACTTTCCCAAAAAGCGACAAAAACTATTTTTTGTTTTTGTTTTTACTTATTGACCACCTTTTCTCAAAAATTGAATGTGATGCATTATTTTCGTTTTAAGATTCGTAATCTACTTAAAAAAATCTTGATAGAAATGTTATAGAAGCCCTGCGGAGTTTCCGTCCATCGCAAAATTAGTGCCGGACTGTGAGTAAGCGCCAAGTCCGGGGTCCCACTCTGCAGTGGCGAGTCGAGCGCTCGAGCGCAAATACTCAAACCTCAATATCTCGGAAACTAAGGCACATTAGATCAAAAGAGAAATACGCCCCTAATGGATTTTGATGTACTTTCATCCTGCAGAGTCCCAGTCGAATCGGCGATGTTCATCTCGCGTCATCTCCTTGTAAGAAACGGGTTATAACATCATCCATTATTATTTACCCCCAAAAAAACTCGAATACCCAGTGGGTACGTGGACAAAAGTGATTTTTAGAATATCCTAAAGACATCTCTACTCTCTAGGATTCCAGTTCCAAGTTGCTATCCCGTTGAAGTCTCATATTCTGAAGGCCCCTGGAAATCGTATGTAAATCGCACTTCACCAACTGGGGCTAAACATAGAAGCCATTTTGTCTAGTTTTTTGTATACATAATCTAAAAATTAGGAAGACCCGCGGTAAATACCGTTTTTTGCGAAGAAAATTCTACTTTTTATGTAACAATGAAAAGAAAAAATGACTCTTATCAGCGGCACCAGGAAAACACCACATCACAGTAGTGGAGTATTCTACTATTTATCTGAAAAGGGAGTAGATAACACAGTTTTCTAAATCAGTTTGTGCTTTCGCGACCTATCTTTCATTTTAAAAACATGGTAAGCCGTCAAAAGCAAAAACCGATCGAGACAATTGTTTTATCTACTCCCTTTTTAGATAAATATTATAATAATTTACTATTGCAATTTGGGGTTTTCGTTGTGCTGCTAATAAGACGCATTTTTCTCTTTCGATTATTACACAAGAAATAGATTTTCCTTTGGAAAAACGGCCTCTACCGAGGGACACATTGTATGAAGGATGATTTGCCGACGATTTACAGGGGCCGTAAGTCGTCTTTAAATCGTAAGACGTATGCGCCGCAATGAGACAGACACTTGCATCCTAGGTATGTCTTTAGAACGTCCTAAAGACGACCCATGCCTTTGTGACAAATAGGAAACTTTTCGGCTTTTAAAAAACAATCATTTCTTTGAACCAACTTCATCTTTCGTCATTCGTTTAAAGTGAATGACGCATTGAGTGTATTGCGCGGGAAATTACGAGTGGTTTGGGTGAAAGATTCGCCAAAGGTTAGAGCGAAACGAATTCAGGAGGCGGTTGAAGAACCGGCTGCGGTGTTGTTGTTGATATATGCAGTTCCGGATCCGTTAAAGAAAACGTCGAACTTCCCGTTGCCGTAACGCGCGGTCCCATATTATCATAAGGTGAGCCTAAATCAGAAGAGCGCAATGTTCGCCTCGGAAGCGTTGCAAAACTGGAGACCGCAGTGGGCAGCGGTGGTATTGTTGCCGCCGGTTTCTCTGCTATGTGGCTCACGGTGCCATGTCCTGGTATGTCCAGTAGATCAGGATAGCATCGTTCTGAATCTTGAGGAAGTGAGACTGAAATAAAAATATTACCGAACGTCCCAGCAGGTAGAAGCCCTGTAGTGAATCCAGATGGCGGTGGTGGAAAAACAGCAGTGCATGGA
>CAKNWT010252823.1:0-11387 GCA_932066315.1 Andricus coriarius | reverse complement strand
TTTTAGGCTATTTCACAACTTTTGATAATGACATAAAATGTGATTTTGAATGAGCATTTAAAATTCGCGCATCATGATGACTTGTAAAAGCTAATGTTATGCCGATGGTCGGGCCATCTATGACTATCACGGTCTTTTTGAAACCATGAACCAGCGTTTGTCCGACGGCAGGCCTATATTTGAGCCAAGGTTTAACCGACCATCCGGTGCATAAAGGTGACTTGTGGTTAACCGACTGCTGTATACAGAGTCGGACCAAACGCATTCTTGCGGTCGTATCGACCAATCTGCCACAGTTTATTCGATCGTCGGCCCAAAGTTGGGCCAGAATTGGGCCGACAGTCGGCTTTTCGCCCACCGCCGAAGTCAGTTGCCAACGTCGGCGAGACCATGGCAGCTTGAAAATACCTTAGTCGGTCCAACTCTGGTTACCGTAGATCGGTTACCAAAGTAGGACCGACTTTGGGCCTATGGTCAATCTCTGGCATCCGACCGAATTTCGCACCTGGGAAGAAGAAATAGTTGCTATCCAAGTCCCTCGATGGTCTGCATGAGTAGCCAGGTAAATTCCCGTAGATCCATCCTCTCGGCGACAAAAAATTTTTCCGTTCGCAATCCACAGATATTTGAGTATTTTTTCTCTTCTGAGACCCAAGGCACTTGTTGATTGCCGAGTTTCGCGACAATGATCGGGGGTTCAGAGGATTTTGTGAGGACAGGAGCCTTTATTATTCTATAAATTTTCGCCACATCTTCCCTCGCAAAGGGAATGTCAAGAGCCCTAGCTATCGAGTCCATGGTCGCTTGAAGGGCCGCCTGCTCGCTTTAGTTATGCGCATGCTCAAGAGTAGCCACTTTTAATTTTAAATCATTGGCATCATTTTTTATTTTGATCATATCTATCTCTTTCATTTCTGAGCCAGCTTCGAGTACAGAAATTCGATTCGAGTTTTCAGCAATGTCAGCTTGGACAGTTTGAATGGAAGCTAGGAGATCATCATTAAACGCTTGCTGCTTATTTTTTAAATCTGTGATCCTGGAAAGAATCTTCTGAGACTGCGCAAACGCTTCCTTTTGTCCTTCCAAGACAGCATTTCTGATCATAGCAGCGAGATCAGGCTGGGTGGACATAGCCGTTGCTGCTGAAGGAGCAGGCGTGCGAGGGGAAGACGTAACGGCGGCCTTGCGAATATTAATTGCAGGTTTCCCAGACGAACTACCATCGACTGCCGTAGAGATGTCGCTGACGCTTTACCCTTTGCATTTTATGTAGAAGAAATCAGCCTGATCCTTTTTGAGCTTATCAACGTTTTTTATTGAAATTTTAAAATTCGCACAGGCCAGATGAGTCAAAACACCACACTTTACACACACAAGCACCTCAGGTCCTCCTCTGGAAATAACATCCTTGCACTCTGGACACGCACCTATTGCTCTAAATGATCACTGACAGTTAGTCAATAATACCAAAATAGTAGGAAATCAGCAATTTTGAAAAAAAAGAACTTGGTCGGATGCACCAGAAACACACAAAGTCACAACTTGCAAATTTTTATTAAAAAAAGAGCAAGAAAAACACGCGAAACTTCAAAACTCCGGAGAGCAGCAAATCGACAAGTCCACTAAGACCACCGTTACCAATAGATAGTTTAGAGAAAAACTGTTCATTTTTTCTGATCTGCCATTCCCTCTGCTCTAGACTTCTTCTAGCATTAGATAGTATCCGTATGCTGTCAACAATATTCTGTCTGATGGTCAGCAGCTTTGACCTGTTGAGTGTGTAATAACGGAAACGCAGTTCGCGCGAAAACTTTCGGACCCTGGCAGTCGCCAAGGCATCGCTCTTCCTCAATTGGATGCCTGTTTGCAGTTTGTCTAAGTGTCGGCCCCCTTTCTCTGCTGCCAACTTTTTCTGTCTGGGACTGAGAAGGTGCTCCGCTTATATAACCCCGTTTTCGGTATTCCTCGGCACGGCTTCGCAGACGTCGATACGGTAAATGCGAGAGCTATGGGTGATTCTCGCACCACAGAGCACGCAACTCCATGTAACCTTCTGGTTTAGGGGCCATACTGGTATCGTAAGACTCCAGTAGGTCGTCCTTGAGTCGATTCGTCCTCTCAAAAGTATTGAGATTCTCCCGGTCCATCGCAATGACTCAGCCTTGATTAGCTCCTCCAACTCTAGGGTAGACGGCATTGTTTTCCCACCCATTGTCGGGAGCCCTGCGCGTTCGATTGTTTTGAACCGTACTTATTACAGCTATGTTTGATGTAATCGTTGTTGTTGCCGCGAGAAACTAGGGAAAAGGGTTCGTCCATCCTCGCAGAGCCCAGGACGCAAGAATAAGGCTGCATACTCTGAGAGGTCGCCCGGTATCTCAGAATCACCGTGTGAGACACCTCACCCAGGTACCATTCAGCTGTCGTCACGGTTGTTGCGCCTACGCTTGGGGGTTAATTCTTTTGGGACTATCCCTGGACAATTGGTCGCGACTGATTATTAATTATTGTAACCATATTCATCAGAAACCCTTGGTGCAGGGACTCTCTATCCGCAACCCGAGGACACGTTTGGTGGCTTTTTCATAGGCTCTTCTGTTCTATTTCAAAGGAATCTTCGGATTCGAACCAAAGGGCCTATGACAAATCAATCGGACCCTGAGCTTGTGTATATAAGTGTTATTAGAAATCTTGACACTGGAGAGAGCTATACATAACTGTGCGTGCTTCAGAGCCGCAGTTACGATGTAACATCAGTGAAGGCGTCTCTCTGAAGCAGATATAAGAGTAGCTTCGACAGATTTTGTCTTTCAGTCTGTCAGCGTTGTCCCAAGGTATCTGCGACTAGCATGCTTGCCGTCCCAGTTCTACTTCACTCGTTTGGGATGGACCCATGGGCGAATCGGTGCAGAAATTGCCCTATTTTTCCCCATTCAAAATGTAGCGCTAACAAGGCCCACACCAGTTTTTCCATTTTCAAAGAAATAAATTTGAATATGATGGGGCACAAACTGGACATTAAAATATAAATATCTTTCATTAATTGCAAGCACACTGTCGTTGTTTCAAATTGAAAATAATCAAATTACTTCAATGTATAAATAATATACAAAATTTGTTTATGCAGTTTTGTGGAGGGTTGCCTCAAGTCGGTAATTCACGGAAGATACTCTGTTACGCCAAACACCTGTCATTGTCGCGCTCGTCGAACGTTTGTTCAAAGTAACCTAGTTTTGATAGTTGGTTGTCCTGAATAGGGCTATGATCAGCAAAAGCGTTATATGCCATGTATGGTCCCCGCTAGTTTAATTGACCAGGGCCACGGCAGAAATTGGGAAAACTGGTCCAGTGCCTTCCTAGGCCTCCGTTTAGATTTTAGCACGGGAGGCACAAACTTACGACCCTCGATATCGCCACGCTTAAGATAATGCATATGCAGAAGAGTTTGCATATAAATTCTTCCGTTCCGCGATTATACATCCCACGTCGTCAAGGCGGATGTGGACTTCTGAATCTTCAATGTCTTCATAACCTATCTGTTCTGGAGATAATTGGCAAAGGAGCGTTCCTTTTTAAAGCATTACTCCATCTAGATGCCTCACTTCTAAGAGCCCAAGTGATGAAAGAAGAGGTTGAGAAAATTCAGCCAACAGCTCCTCGACAAGAAATGCCATTGTCGAAGGAGCAAACTTTTGCTTTCTTCAGATCACCAGGACATAATTTAGGTACAGAGAGTTTCATTTTCGCGTGCCAGGACGGTGTCATTTCCACTTTAGTATACCGTGACCGCATTGTAGGTCATGAAGTTCCCAGCGATAGGTGCAGAGCGTGCCATGCACATACTGAGTACCTAGAACACATACTAGCCAGGTGTCCTACTCATGCGAGAACGACGCAGCTCTACATAGATAATGAGGCCACAATAGTGCGTTGCTACCATCTTCGTCACTCTCACGGTGTTGGCCGCTACCTTACCCTGCCGAACGCCCCGATATTGTCCTCCAAGATCTGAAGACCAAGATCATTTACGTGATTGAATTCGCGGCACCAACCGATGGTAATATCACGGCAAAACAGGAAGAAAAACGGGCGAAATATCAAGCACTTCTTTTTGAGCTGAGCGGGCTCTACCAAGGCTATAAACTCCAGCAACAAGATTCCGGCTTGCCAGCGTCAGGTTCATTCCATCGCGAACCCGATGCAAAAGGCTGTTCTTCTGGGATCACTTCATGTGGTCTGTCAACGCTGTTTCTCATAATATTCTACAAAGATTGGTAGCTATAAAAAAGTATCCGGAGGTGAAACCATTATCTCCAACTGTCCCGCCTGCCGCGTAAGGTCATCCGCGGCTAGAGACCTGACTCCAAGGAACAGTGTTGAACGAAGTTGTCACGCGTAAATTTCGTGCTCTTGCTTACCCTCTAGGACAGAAGAAGCAGAAGCGGATGACGTACACATTCTAGTCGCGTCGGGCTTGCTTGCTTTGAGGAACCATGGTCGTAGCTTCCGGAGCCTACAACTTATCGCATAGAAGAACAAAAAACTCAGGAATGATGATTTGAAAAAGAAATTAACCTATAATATACCTATCACAAATTATCCAGTAGGATTGTTTTAAAAGCCAGGTATCATTTCTTCAGTGCTTGGATTGCATAGATGGAAAACTTCGAAAAGGCTATTAAAGTCTACGACGGAACTTTTAAGAGTCCATTCCTCAAATTGACGCTCTGATGAAAATTAATATTGTTTAAAAAGAACTTCGGGTTAAATAAGAACTTCCTAAATTACTTGATCATGCCGCAAAAATTGAGAAAATTGGTAAAAAGAGATTGACAAAAAACGTCTTAGAAAGGTTCATTCAAAGTAACCCTTGGATATCGACAATTTCGGTCAAACCACAAAAACATCTAGGGTAAGGAGTGGCACACCGACCAATTAACAGTAAATGATGTTTTAAAAGTTAATAAGATGTGGACTTAATCCATTTTTTTTTTCATTTCGAGTCCTATATTATTGTATATATTTCTGTAACTACCTATTCATTATATTAATAAAACAATAGTTCGATAATTTAATTATTTCTAACAAGCTGTATCTCATCTGCTTTTCCCCCCACCGGAGGATAAAGACGACCACAGCTTTTTATGAAAATCAAAACATCTAAAGATGGGAAAATATGATGGTTCGCTTCTGTGGTATTTTATGTGCTAAAAGAATTACCTTCGAACATATCCAGCAAGAAGAATAAGTTATTTTGAATAAAAATAGTGATAGATGTGATATAAACTCTTATTCGTTGACATCATACTAGAAACGGATTACACGCCAATATTTCTACCGTACCAATACAAAAAACTTGCTCTACCAACCGGTGAGTCCATTTTTTTCTACCGGCCGTTTTTTTAGTAAGCACTTGTAAACTAAACTGCAGTCCCACTATGTTGTTTCCCGAGATACAGTACAAGGCGGTCCAAGAGGGCGAGAGAGAGAGGCGCTTGCAAGGTCAGCAAGAAGGAGAAGAACAACGGTTTGGAGAGTCCCGAGATGGTGTGAAGGCGTTTAGGGGTACCCCCGATACGGCCACTATAGTGGGACTCTAGTGTATTATCTTGGTCGCGCTTGCCCCACTGTTAAGGCCTCAATCATTTACAATATTCAATATATTTTTGACTTGAATTACGTTTAATTATTATAATTACATGATGTGTTATTGTTTTATCTGTCAAAATATCAAATGTTCATGCCTTAAGTTATATTTCTTCCAGCGAATTTTCCATTCTTTTGTTGTCAAAACTGTTTTCTGCATAATTTTTCATTTATAACGTCAATTTTCATGATTTTAGTAAGTAGCACTATCTCTATAATAAAATAGATTTATTTAAATAATAGTAGAATTCAAATTGTTAAGTAATAGCGATGTTGTAAGCAAAGTCACCTACGCCTCACCGGACGGCGCTGCCCCTCCATACCTTACGTCTTTTTAAAGTCGGAACCAAATGATGGCAGAGTCTTATTTGCACCCATCGATTTGGTTGTACTAAAAAAATGCAAAATGGATTCTAAAGAACTATATTCAATGTAACGTATTTTCCAAAGATAATATTTATTTAGATCCATTCTAGAAAAATTCCTACAGAATTGATTTAATTTTTTTATTATTTATTTAATATGATCAAAGTATAAGGTAAAGTTTTTGTAGATTTTGAGGGTTTTAAATAGATATTTCATCATCTAAGAATAGGTCAGGGCAACCTCTGCTGTTCAAAAGTATAACCAAGTATATAACATTTCCGATAGAGACTGTCCCGTGCACAAATACTGGAAAAAAATATAGCACTTACTAGGTTATACATTTGGAGAGCAGACCTACGACTATTGACTTATCTTTACTCTTTCAAATGGAAAAATCTTCCTGTCGCGTGCGAGCTCGATTAAGGTATGTCCAAAACACGCAATTTTCTATATTATTTTGAACTCTATTAATCCTCTGGCACTGGCGCGTACTAGGCGAAGTAGATCGCCCGCGGGCGGTATGGAGTGCCGCCCACACGGAATCGACATTTTGTTCCATAATAGGAATGCTTATTTGTAGTTTTGCACAAAAATTAAAACATCATCTAATTTAGCATTAAAAATAGCCTCTGTAGGAATTGCGGAAACATTTTTGTTGTTGTTACAGTAGATAGGTTATTTTGCCCACGGCGGGCGGTACAAAGTGCCCAGAGCACGTGCTTCTCTCTTCACGAGATCATTGTCGACTGTAAAGAGCATCATGGAAGCAGGAAGGAGTATGGGGACATATTATGATAGTTGCTTGAAAGATACCTAAGCACGTTTTAGCGGTATTTTGGCACACTAGAGAATGATCATAATTTTTTATCGGAAAGTGGCATGGAATGCCGCCCGCCAGTGCCAAAGGGTTAAATTAAATGTATGTTATATTAATGTATCTACTTCGGGCCGGGATTTCTGATTTAGACGAAAAATTTGCCGTTGAAAATTTTGCTAGATCGTTTAATTTTTCCATTATTTTAAATTTGTTATTATTTTTGATTAAAACAAAAACTACGTGTCTTATCAAAAAATAATCAGAAGAACATTTACAGATCTTTTTTATGCCAATAATTTTGCTTCAAAACATTTTATTGTATTCTATATCATTTTCCCACAAATTTAATTTTTTTATTTCTAGATGGTTATAGAAGGCTGGCGGGTGGAGTTCCAAAAAGCGCTTACCTCCGATTAATTTGAAACTCCGTATACCTATGTATTTTGACGTGCTGATCACGAATATGATAGTGAAAATACCCGCAAATTTGATTTTCAAGGTCAAACCCCAAAAAAACTATAAAAATATCACGTTTTTCCGTTTATTTCAGTAAATAATTAAATATACAAAAAAGCTTTAAACAAAAGTTGAAGATGTTTTGAAAATACATATTTTATGTCTCATATATTTTTAACCTACTACTATACCGTTTTAGAGAAAAGAAGGGAAATGTCGGTACGAAGTGTAGAATTGCTTAGGTCACACACGGCACCCATTCCAACGTGTCATGGGGGGCGGGAAGTCATCCCTATGACTGGCCACAGAAATAACTTAGATTACACACGACCCCCTTTCCAACCTCTCAGGGGGGGGCGGGAAAACACCCCTGTAACTTGTCAATGGAATAACTTAGGTCACACATGACCCCGTTTCCAACGTGTCATGTGGGGCGGGAAGGCGCACCCCTATGACAGGCCACAGAAATAATTTAGGTCACATACGACCCCCTTTCCAACATCTCATGGAAGGCAGGAAAACACCCCTGTGACTGGTCACAGAAATAACTTAGGTCACACGCGACCCCCTTTTCAACGCACAGTGGGCTGGATTACATGAGAAATCGGCAAAACTAGAAAAATCTGCGTATCTAAAAATTGGAAGGTGATTCTTAAGTTTTTGAACTTCCTGATATCAAATCTGGAATAAAAATTTTGAAAAAACAAAATGGCGGACCGGAAGTGACTATTTGCGTTACTACAATGCATGCTATTGTTGTGTAAATCGGTAGATTTACGGTATTGAGCAAATTATTTAAAATATCAACTCAAAATTTTTTTTAAACAATATGGTGGACCGGATGTGACTATATACGTTACTAAAATGCATCCGCTTTTTGTGTGGATCGGTACACTGTAAAAAAAAAAATGGTGATATTTATAATCAGCTAGTAATTATACGTGCAGTGTATTTTCAAATTACAATGCATAACCTGATTAATTTACGATACTACAGTATTTATTTGCAATCTAGTGTGATTTAACTTCAGGTCACAATGTAAAAATAGAACGAGGGTTGTTCCATTTGCAGTCGACTGTAAAATTACTACGTCCGATGATGGAAATTATTCAATCGGCGTGAGACATAGTAAGTTTACGTAAGATGATAATTTTACTTGGGGCTTTAAGTCTACGAAAGTATATGTAAATTTGGACTATATGTGCTTTTCTGTCGCGAGGGAGTAAGTCCGCCCTGACGAACGCTGTAGAATTATGTGCAGGACGTAAATTTTGACCATTCGGGACTCTGAAGTATGACGTTGTTTTGCACGTCATGTCTAAAGATAATCTTTGGTTATGTCGCGTTGAATATGTGAAAATAATTTGTTCTTTCACTCGATAAAAATGAATTTTTAAATTTGTGTGTGAAAAGTTGTGAATAGTAGCAAGGTGGCTGTAGTTTAAAGAAAAACTGCAAATCAGTGAAAAGTCAGGGAAATTTGATAATCATAAGTCAAAGATGAAAAAGATATTGAAATTTGAATCACCGAAAAGTTTTTGGGGAACCAAATTTCTAAATATCTTTTCGATTATAAAAGCTGAAAACAAAAATCAACGAAATTTCGGAGATTTCCGACCCGTACCTAATTTCACGGTCGACGACGAGAAAACGTCCTGCATATATTTCTTTATGGCGGACGCAGGTTGAGAACAAAAGTATGTATTTTTACGGAATTCTGCTTATTTACTATGTGCCACACCGATCGAATTATTTCCATCGTCGCAGGATGTAAATTTACACCAACTTTTTTACAGTGTAAGCTTACGGGGTTTGAGTGACTTATTTAAAATATCGACTCAAAAATTTTTTAAACAAAATGGCGGACCGGAAGTGACTATTTACGTTACTAAAATGCATCCGATTGTTGTGAAAGTCTGACAAATTTACGGTTTTGAGGTGACTTTTTTGAAATCTCGAAAAAAAATGGCGGGCCGGAAGTATTCTTCTACCCTACTTTTTGTAAATGGCCAAACTATGCATTATTTTTATAAAATTTATTTATAAAATAAACAAGTAATATCGAAGAAGAAGTCTTCACCACTATACCTCATCACTTATATCATTTGAAGACGATCAGAAAGAAAAACGATTACTTTCATCCAATAAATGCCTAAACTATGCATTTGTTTATATAATTTATTTATAAAATAAACAAATTATGCCAGGCAACAAATTTTAATGATCAAATATGATCCTGTCACGTCGATGAAATCAAGCAATTTTAACATACAAATATACTTGGCAAGCAAAATTTCTACGATGTTGACACCTTATTAATATAATTTGTTTATAAAAATTAGATTCGATATCCTGTTAAATAATTATATTATTTAGATACTTCGACATTAATTTTCATCGAGAATGGGATTATTTAACTTATTTATGCAAAGATAAAAATAATAGTTAAAAAATGTCTCATTTTCGCTCTTTGTTTATTTATATAAAAAGTGATTGAAATTTAAAAAAAAATCGAATTCATAGACGCTCTTTTGCAACTATTTACTGATCATTTCTAAAAAAAATTGAAAATCGGTTAAGAATTGCAGGCTGTAGGTGATTTTGAATAGTAGATTCCCGCACATCAGTATACAGTGCAACCTCCGAATAAGTCCGGGCTCGGGCTTGTAGGGGAATATAATTCCGAGAAATCAGTTACCTCCACCCACGGTCCGAAATCGGCACGAAAAATTCTCGGCTCAACCTCCGAATAAGTCCGCTTGCATTCGAGTCATATTCACGTGAGAATTACATGTATTATTTTTTTTTCAAACTTATTCTCGGGTTAAGAAGAACCCGGTTTTCCATAATAGCCACGGACTAAGTCAAGTGACTGATGAGATGATGATATAATTATTTAATTTAATACGATGTTTGAACCCATTTGCGATGATCTTGTAGGTACAAAATTAGGAGCATGGTGTAGTTTGCAGTTCGTCTTCTACCACTGTTATACTTACACAGCGGCCGTGAATGGTGGAGGTGACGACAGTCGCCTCTGGATGCTTTCTTAGAGCTACCATGTTTTACCTTATAGATTTTTAGTAGCTTGCTTCCTGATGGTCCAGAAAGTTTCTTACAATGCGACATGTGTTTAATAAAACTGCCTTCTGAGCTGCTGCCAGTACCCTACTGACTCCTAAAAGTTCAAGATGTTCAGTGCATCTGGCGTGCACATGCCTGTAGCCGAAATCACAATAGGATGAATAGATGCATGTTTCACATTCCTCCATATTGTCTTTACTTCATGTCTTAGCTCGCTATACTTGTGGATCTTTGTTGTGTAGGTTGCCTGCAAGTTTCGGTTAAGTGGACAAGCAATTTCGATGATGTAGACTCTTCCACCTTTTTTTTCTCGCATGACGATGTCCGGCCGATTGGCTCTGATGTAATGATCCGTCTGGATAGTAACATCCCAATATAAGATGTAATCTTCATTTTCTAAAACGGGCATTAGGATGTATCTATAGAAAGGCACCCATTCTGTTCAGAGTGCTAGGTTTAGGGCAAGCTATTGATGTATAATTCCCGCCATATCATTATGCCTGTGCGTATATTCTCTTTGAGCCATTACGCGACAACCATCAATGATATGCTCGATGGATTCGTTGGTATCTCCACATAATCGGCACCGGTCAACCACGTCTTGATGTAGCACGTGTTTTCGATAATTTCTGGTGCTGACAACCCTGTCCTGTATCGCAATAACGAATCCTTCCGTTTCTGGATACAGGACGCCCTTTCTGAGCCAAGTATTGGATGCCTCACTATCCACTTCATGTTGGTCTAACGTTTTGGGGTGATCGCCGTGGATGGCTTTCTGTCTCCATTGCGTTTCTAATTCCTCTATGGTTTCTGCCCTGGTACTCAAGGCCTCCTCTGAGGACAAATTCAAGGGCGTGTAGTTAAGATCAGCTTTACAGATGGTGTTGTAAAGCGTCACATCTCGCTTGCTGTTAAAATAGTCTCGCAACTGTGCAACTTGTCGCAACTGTGCAACTTGTGATTCACACAGTTTCCTGACATCTACAATGCCCCTACCCCCTCTATGTCGTGGTAGAAC
>CAKNWT010252822.1:0-12305 GCA_932066315.1 Andricus coriarius | reverse complement strand
AATGCATGTTCATACATACACACATGTCAAACATCAAAAGGAACAAGAGAAAGAAAGAGGGAAAGAGAGAGGGAGAGGGAAAATGAAACCTGTCGGTACATAGATTGGATGGAGGCGCGGTCATAATTCAATATTTGTACGAGTTAGCGGATGGCGCCGGCAAGGCCCTGCGGAGTGGTTCGTTTGAACAGCCATTAGTGTTAGTTTGTGCATGTACCTACTAATTGCTGTTTTAAGTCGTAGACAATCGCAGCTTGCGCGCTTTACAAATTCCTCGACGCTACGACCAAGTCCAAACGGAAGTCTCCAAATCTAACAAATCTACCGAAGCCCACCAGCTGCCAGGTGAGAGATGCCGAAAGTCCCCTGGAAATCATCGGTAAATCGGATTTCATAAACTGAGGCCATACGGAGAAGCCATTTGTCAGTAGTGGAGTATTCTGCTGTTTATCTTAAAAGGAAGTAGATAAATCAGTTGCTTATTATCGACCATGCCGAAGGAAAATCTGCTCGCTTCTGTTTTTGGGCGAATCTAACGACAAAAGAAAAACTGCCATCCTTCAGGACCGAAGTTCATGGTAGTTTTTCGTTTTGTCGTTAGGTTCGCCAAGAAGCAGAACCGAGCAGATCCTCTTCCTTCAGCATGGCCGATAAGAAGCAAATGTTTTATATACTCCCTTTTTAAATAAAGAGTAAAATACTTCATTAGTAGTAAATGCTTTCTCAGCTAACATTAGTGCAGTATTCTATTATTTATCTAAAAAGCCAGTAGATTAAACAGTTGCTTATTATCGGACTCCTGAAGGACGAACTGCTCGCTTCTGTTTTTGGGCGAACCCTTAAGACAAAAGAAAAACTGCTATCCTTCAGGACCCAATATGGCACTTTTTCGTTTTGTCGTCAGGGTCGCCCAAAAGCGGAACCAAGCAGATCTTTATCCTTTGGCATGCTAAGAAGCAACTGTTTTATATATACTCCATTTTTAAATAAAGAGTAGAATACTTCACTACTGATAAATGTTTTCTCAGCTATCAGTAGTGGAGTATTCTATTATTTATCTAAAAAGGGAGTAGATTAACCAGTTGCTTATTATCGACCATGCCGACGGAAGATTTGCTCGGTTTTCTTTTTGGGTGAGCCCAACGACAAAAGAAAAACTACTATCCTTCAGGACCCAAGTTCGTGGTAGATTTTAGTTTTGTCGTTAGGTTCGCACCGAAGCAGAACCGAGCGGATCCTCTTCCTTCGACGTGGCCAAGAAGCAAGTGTTTTATATATACTCCCTTTTGAAATAAAAAGTAGAATGCTTCACTACTGATAAATGGTTTCTCAGCTATCAGTTGTGGAGTATTCTATTATTTATCTAAAAAGGGAGTAGATTAAACAATTGCTTATTATCGGCCAGTCAAAGGAAGATCTGCTCGGTTCTGTTTTTGGGTGAACCTAACGACGAAAGAAAAACTACCCTCCTTCAGGACCCAAGTTCATGGTCGTTTTTCGTTTTATCGTTAGGTTCGCACAAAAGCAGAACCGAGCAGATCCTCTTCCTGCGACATGGCTAAGAAGCAACTGTTTGATATATACTCCCTTTTTAAATAAAATGTAGAATAATTCTCTGTTTGTGTGCAAATCTAAGGAAAAAAGAAAAACTACGTACTATCTTTCAGGACCCAAGTTCATGGTATTTTTTCATTTTTTCAAGTTCGCCTAGAAGCAGAACCAAGCAGGTGTCCTTCCTCTGAAAGCAAACAGCAATATAGTTTAAATCTGCTTTAATCTACCTTTAATCTATCAAATTTCTGAGTCATTCAGGTAATTCAAGTTATCCAGAATAATTCAACTATAATCCAGTGTAATTCACTCGTAATCCAGATAATACGAAATAATTTAGGTAAACCAAGTAATTCACTTATAATCAAGGATAATCCAGGTAATTCAGAGTAATTCACATATAGGTAATCCAAATAGTTTTCAACTATTTGGTTAAAAATTGATCTATTTTAGTTGAACATTTATTTATTTTGTTGAAAATACATTTTTTTTTTAAATTTGATAATTGTGTTGAAAATTCGTTTTTTTTTAATTCTTTAACATTAATTTTTTATGCTGATAATTGAACTATTCCATTTTTAATTAAAAATTTTGTCTAAGTTAAAGGTTTACCTACTTTTGTTATTAAAAATTCAACTGCTTGGTTGAGAATTGAACTAAGTTGTTAAAAATTCATTTCCTTGCTTGAAAATTCTTAATTTAAGTTAAAATTTCGTTGTCTTTTGTTCAAAATGAAGATTCTTGCTTGAAAATTCATCTTTTTATTTGAAAACGGAACAATTTCAATTAACATTTAACTATGTTATTAAAAAGTCATTTTTATGGTAAACAACTATTTTTTTCATTTAAAAATGTAATTATTATATTTTAGGTCGAAATTTGATCTTTTTTAGTTTATAATTTAACTATTTGGCTGAAAGTTGATATTTTTCAGTCATAAATTAAATTATTTGGTTCAAAATTTCAGTATTTTGTTGCACATTTTTCTTTTTGAGCAGAAACATTATATTCTTGGTTAAAAATTCATTTGATTGGTTGAAAATTTAGTTACTTGCTTAACAATTACTTTACGTTGTGAAAAAGTAATTTTTTTGTTAAAAATTCACAGGGTTGGTTGAAAATTCATCTTTTTGGGTTACAAATTCAACTTATCTGATAAAAAAATTCAACTATTTGGCTAACAATGAACTCTTATTGTTGAAAATTTATGTGTTTTATTGAAAATTCATATATTTTGTTGAAATTTCGTCGTTTTTGGCGGAAAGTTAATATTCTTGGTTGAAAATTCATTTTTTTCATCGAAAATTCAACCCCAAAAAAAAAACATTCAATGTCACGCATGGAGAAAAATGGTATGGTTGGAGAAAAATTGCATACATAGAGGGCAAAATGGAATAAGTATGTATGGGGAAAATGCTATGAGAAGGAGGAAAAATGGTCCCAGGAAAAGACAAAATATCTAAGGATGGGGAAAAAACCAAGATGGAGCAAACTGGAATTATGATAGGGCAAAATGACATAAGGAGTCAAAACGGAAAAAATATGGAAAAAATGCAAGGATGAAGCAAAATCGCCTAAATACAAGGAAAAAATAGAAAAAGGTGAAGCACAATGGAATAAGGATGGGGAAAATGACATAGAGGACAAATTTACATCATATCAGGCAAAACTCCATGAAAAGGAATCCATATTGCCTAAGGCTGAGGCAACATAGCTCAGGATGGAGGAAAATGGCAATAAAAGAGGGTAAAATTAAATAGGAATTGAGCAAAATGCCATGAGGAGGAGGAAATATGACCTCATGAAGAGGCAAAATAGTTCAGGAAAGATGAAGCAAAATGGCATAAGAAAAAGACTAAATAGGGGGAAAATTACGTAAAGATGGGGAAAAATTTTCCCCATCTTTATCCTTATGCCATTTTCCGAGAATGGCATGAGAAGGGCGTACGATGAAATAAGGATAGCAAAAATGGCATTGAGGACGAAATAACACAAATATGATTAAAAAATTCAATGAAGAAGGAGCAAAATGACCTAAAATGACCAACAATTTTCCACGAGGAGGCAAAATCGTGCCAGGAAGAGGCAAAATAGACCAAAGAACGGGGAAAAAGGACAAGGATGAAGAAAAATCTTATAAATAGAAAGCAAAATTTAAAAACATGAAGCAAAAGGCATGAAAAAGTCGCAAAATAGAATAAAGATGGAAAATGAAATCGCGGATAAAATTACACAATATAATTCAAAATTCCATGAAGAGAGGCAAAATAGCCTACGGCTGAGACAAAATAGTTCAGTATGGGAAAAATGGTACGGATGTAGAAAAATTGCATAAATAGGGGGCAAAATGGAATAAGGTTAGGAAAAAATTCCATGAGGAGGCAGAATCGTGTCAGGAAGAGGCAAAATAGCTAAGGATGGGGGAAAAGGACAAGGATGGAGTCAAATGTCATCAAATTGCTAAAACAGGAAAATTAAGGAGTATGAAACAAAAGGGCATAAGGACCAAGTATAAATGAGGGGGGGGGGGGATTACAAAAAGATAGGTTAAATGCTATGAAGAGGACGCAAAATGGAATAAGTATGGGTCAAAATTCCATGAAGAGCGAAAATGATCTCAGCAAAAGGCCAGAGTGGGGAACCTCACATGACGACCTTGTGAGGTTCTTCACATGGGGTGATCGCTAGAGAGATTGATCAGCAACCTGGGTCGGAGCAGTGTTACTGAACGAACGTGTCATTTCAATAAATAATACGAGAATTCTAGATCAATCTAAAAAATCTATACCCCCTTCCTCAAATTATTCCTTTCCTCACCGAACGAGTCACGGTATAATAAAATAATACAAGGAGAACGAAAATTGGAAAAGGGATGGTCAAAATGGTATACGGACAAAATTATTCAAATTGAGGGAAAACGCCATGAACAGAAGGAAAAATTACTTTTGATTACTTTTTGTTGGTTACATTCGGTTTGTGTAATTAACTTGCCGAGTACTATTCAATATATGACTATATTTTCAAAAATGAACTGCAACTCATAACCACTCTACGCTCAGCGAGAGTGCACTTTTCCCTGGAAGGTGAAGTCCTAAAATCTAAAGTTTGAATACCTTCGAAGTGGTTGAGCATATAGTTAGAACACTCAAGGAAGGTAGCACACAGAAGGCATACTTGAAAGAACTTTCCAATTTCTACTATTATACATTTAATGATTTCGATCAGAAACAAACTGAAATGCCAAACAGTGGTCCCAGGCGGAAACATTATATATAGTTTATATATAATGTGAAGTATTATACATAATATTCATTTGTTTTATACATTTTTTTAGTTAAAACAAATGAATATTATATATAATACTTTACACTATATATAAACTATATATAATATTTCCGCCTGGGGTAATATTTTGTCAAAGTATATTACATTTTTATCAACCGACTTTTTTGGTTTACAAAATACATTTTTTCTTTCGAAAAAGGTTTATATAACTTAAAGAATAAAAAAAAGCATGTTTAGTTAAAAAAATGCAAAAGTTGTGGAAAATCAATCAAACCTTAAGTGTCTTCTTCTTAAAATGGAAAGTAATGCTTTCATCATTTGTTAAATTCTCTATTGAATAAACTAGAACTGAAAGGTCTCCTTAATTCTATTGAAAGTTTTTATACAATTTTCTTTGAGTTTGATGAATGAGGTGTATGATTCTCAAAATAATAGAATTTATCCCATGCTTAAATTTTATGTGATTCTTCAGATGCATGAATTCAGATTTGATTTTTTCTTATGAATTTTGGAAACGCAATTTTTTCATTACGGATGATCAATTTGAAAACTATAATATTTTTTACATTTTATTTTAAAACGGCAAAATTGTTATCGTTTTAACTAAGTAACAAATATTATTTTATGCCAATAAATAAAAAAAGTTAGGTAGATCAATGTTGCGAAATTTCAAATTTTGATAATGATATATATAATATATTTTTACCCAGGCGGAAAAATTATATATAGTTCATACATACTGTAAAGTATTACGTATAATTTTCATTTTTTGTATACAACTTTTATATAAAATAAATAAAAAATATATATAATATTTCACACTATGTATAAACTATATATAATTTTTCCGCCTAGGTAAAAATATAAACATTTCAAAAATACGTTAATAAACAAATTTTTAAATATTAAGCGTACCATTTTTTTGAACCAATAATTAATAATTTCGATTTGAAAACACTTGAAACTTAAAAAAATATATTAAACGATTTTGAATTGAAAATGTTCCAAATCCAACAATTTTAGATCAGGTAAAGTTTGCATTATTTAATTTTAAATACATAATTTTCATTAATTTAGAAATGATACAAATTCAATTCGTTTTTGTTCCATTCGAAATATTGTCCTTTTTTGACAATTTCACCTACTCTAAAATTGTTTGATTTGGAGCGTTTTCAATTCAAAATCGTTCAATACATTTTTTTAAATTTCAAATGTTTTCAAATCGAAATGATTAATTATTGTTTCAAAGAAATGGTAAACTTAATATTTAAAAATTTGTTTATAAATTAAACTAAATTACATGTAATATTAATAAACAAATTCTTTAATTTTAAATTTACCATTTTTTTGAACCAATAATTAATAATTTCAATTTGAAAACATTTGAAATTTAAAAAAATATATTGAACGATTTTGAATTGAAAATGTTCCAAATCAAACAATTTTAGATTAGGTAAGGTTTGCAAAAAACAAAATTATTTTGAATGGAACAAAAAGGAATTGAATTTGTATCATTTCTAAATAAGAGCGTTTAAAATTGAATAATTTAAATTTTAAAGTGTTTGAAATTGAATAATTTAAAATCAGAAGCTCTCAAACTTGAAATATTTCAGACTACATTTTGGAAAATTGGACATTTCATTAAAAAGGAGTTGAAATTGTATCATTTATAATTCAAAGCGATCAAAATTGAGCAATTTTATTTTGAATTGAAAAATATCGTAATTGAATAATTTCAGACTAAAAGGTCGGAAATAGGACAATTTCAAAACAATAAAAATGGAATATTTTCAAATTAGAATTTTGAAAATTGTATCATTCAAAATTCAGAGGAATTCAAATTATATTATTTCTAATTAAAAGCGTTAAAAATTGAATAATTTATAATGAAAAACTTTTAAATTCAAATAATATTCAATTCAAAGAGATTAAAATTTGACAATTTGAAATTGAGAATTAAATTGAATGTTTCACCGACAAAGCTTCTGAAATTCGATAGTTTCAAATTGTGCTTGCATAAAAAAATAATAATTTAAAAATAAAATTGATTAGACAAATTTATCTAAAATTAAAAAATAAATTCACCGAAATTTTCATCTTCAAAGTTAAGAATTTTCAATTATAAGCCTTGAACAATCAATTATTCTAGAAAAAACGTTTCAAAATAAAGAATAATTTTGCATGGGAAACTTTAAAAAATGAAAAAATGGTTACTGCGGAACGTGAAAATTTAAATGAATACGAACTTCATTTAAAACTAAAAACATTTTTAGGCACCAAGAATTGTGAACTTTTTTATCTTTCTGGACCGAAAAATTTTTCTTGGTTGAAAATTAAACTTTTTTGTTAAAAATTCGTCTCTTTTGCTAGAAAGTTAAACTGTTTGGTTGAAAAAATTTGTTTTGTTGAAAATTAAGTTTTTTGCTTAAAATTCATTTTTTTGTTTGTTTAAGAGACAAATGTTTTCTAAAACGATTGACTTTTTAGCTTCAAAATTCAAAACTTTTGTTGAAAATTCATATTTTTTTGTCGTAAATTTAACTATTTTATTGAAAATTGGTCTTTTTGGAATGAAAATTCATCTTTACGGGATTATAAGTACCATTTTTTCTGAAAAATTCAAATTTTTAGTTTGAAAACTCAACTCTGTTGATGATGATCAATTTATTTTGGTAGAAATTTCATATTTATTGGTTGAAAATTCAAATATTTTGTTGAAAGCTCGTCTTTTTGGTGAAGATGGCGATAAAGTCATATATTTGGTTGAAAATTATTTTTTGACTTGAAGATTCTACGACTTGCTTGATTTCTTTTTATTTTATGTCTAAAAAATCTTTCTTCTTTAAAACTTTGTATTTTTGGTTTTGAAATTCATCTCTTTTGGTAGAAATTTCATCATTTTTGGTTGAAAATATATCTGATTGAAAATTAATACTCTGTTTATTTAAATTAAACTTTCGTTCTGAAACACCGCTCCAATACAGTTCGCTGATCAATTTTTCTAGCAATCACCCTAGGTGAAGAGTTTCGCAAAGTCATCATATGTCATAGATGATACATAAATACGCAAACTTACTGCGATAATGCCATAGTAAGATCCATCCTCTTTACTATAATCACATCCATCAAGTAAAGCTCTCCACGAGGACTCATTACTATCCAAGATTATTTATATTATTTCAAAGAGTTTATTCCTCTATTATCGTGACATAGTCACCGATATTTAAATTACAAATGAATTGATTCTCATATCAAAATAAATTACCGTTATTAAACTCCCTCGGGGTGTGCATGATTATAACAATGATAATATCAAAGATCGTCAAATCACAGTTCCTACATCTGAATTTCGATGATATTCGCTAACCTGCCGACTCGCCCACACGTAAAATGAATGTGCATAAATTTTCCTTCTATGTAGTAGGTATATGTTTACACAAGAGCGGTTCCGGAAGCGAGATCATACACCGAGCAAAATGAGAGAGAGGCGCGCATCTGCGCGCCCTTAAAAATGTCCGATTGTTTGCTCAGTCCGAAAAGGCGATGGGTTCGGCGATTTGTAGTGCTCCGCATATTGGCACAGCTCATGAATTCGCTAGTTCCCACTTTAAGTGTGTATTTGTATCTCAATATGTGCATGTGTGTATCTGTATATACATGTGAGAATTCTAGAGCAAAACAGGGGCAAAATGAACCGTTGTCACAGGGAGAATTTGTAAAGGTCGCAGACAATAGAGAGAATATTAGCGATCAAACATCATTTTCGAGAACTTATGAGAATTTCTATATTATTATTTCTTCTGAAAATGAAGATCGTTTTGTTGACCAGTTTTCGCTGTATTTTCTAAATTTGAGTTTCTTATCTTACTATTACTATGGTGTTATCAGTGAGCCTGCTTATTTTTGTGTGACCTATGATATATGATGACCGTGTGAAGCTCTTCACCTGGGGTGATTGCTAGAGAGATTGATCAGCGATATTAGTCGGAGCGGTGCTGCGGACCGAAGGTGTTGCTTGAGTAAGCAACTCGGAAATTCTAGATTGATTTGGCTTAATGCTGTAATAATAATAATAAAAATTAGTGCAGCGTAATAAAAAATATTGCTGATTTACGATTTACGAAAACCGAGAGGGAAACTATTCTCGTAATCCGTTGGACCGCTCGGTTATCCGTAATGGTAATCCGGTGTAATTCAAGTAATTCAGTGTAATACGAGTAATCATGTGTAATCCGGCATAATCCACTTTTAATCCATATAATTTGCAGTAATTTACAAAAGTAATCCAAATAGTTATCAACTATTTTGTTGAAAATTTGTTCCTTTTTTTTGTTGCAAATTAATTTTCTTATTTGAAAAGTTAATTATTCCATTTCTGATAAAAAATTAACCTTTTATATTTAAAAATTCATGTATGTATGGAAGTTAATTTTTTTAGCTGAAAATGTCATCATTCCTGTTTTGGTTAAAAATACAACTATCAAATTTTTCATTAAGAATTTATCTTATTTTGTTTAAAAAATCAACTGATTGAATTGAAATGTGAACCACATTTTTAAACATTCATTTTGAAGGTCGAAAATCGAACTATTTTGTTGAAAAATCGTTGTTATATAATTGAAAATTTATTTTTTACTGAAAATTTAACTATTCCAGTTGAAGATTTTTTTAAATCTCAAATCTTTGTTTAAAAATTAACTATTTTGTTGAAAAATCTTTTTTTGTAAAAGAATTAATTTTTTTTAATTTGGAAATGTAACTATTCTATTTCTGGTACAAAATTGATTTTTTTTTGTAGAAAATTAAACTGTTTGACTGAAAATTGATTTTTTTTCATTATTAAAGAATCATTTACAATTTAAATTTTCTCTGTTAGAAATAAATTTTCAGAATAAAAATTTCTCATTTGGAAACTGCGATTTACAAACTTCCAAAACATTCAAAAGAACATACTGAAACGAGCTCGTTAAAGTCGTTTTCACGCAGTATGCTACCAATCAGGTATTCTACAACAATGAGTGCGAGATTTTCGAGAATTTCGTTCCATTAATTTTATTAGCCTAGCATCATCAATCGTGCGCTTCGCGCGCCTGTAGTTTCTGTTTCCCTATTTCAGGGGGAAAATAATTTAGAATACAAAATAAAAATGTCGAATTTAAGTTCTTAAGTTTATATTAACATCATTTTTCTAAGATTCTTGAGAAAATACAAAAACATCACATATGTCAAATGAAAATTTCAACAAAAAAGTTCATCGTCGATCAAATAGGTTAATTATCAAACAAAAAAGATGAATTTTTAACGAAAAATATAATATTTGATATTTCAATCGGAAAGAACCGAAACATATTCTTGAAACATTTTAAAATTCTTAAAAGGCTTCTTTTTTTAGAAATCTTCAAAAATCTACACATTACATTTTTTATATCATAGTGCTGGGCACCTTTGTTCCATTGATTGCGATCGTTTCGAGATATTAACCGATAACAGCGCCATGTGCTTTTTAATAATTGGATAATAAAATATGATTTTTTTCCATTTTAAACACTTTTATCTAAAATAGAATAACTTTTCGACGCGTAGTTACGTAGTTAATAGTTTTTAAAGAAGAAATGGTCAAAATCGTATGAAAAATGAAGCCTCGGCAGGAATCACATTGTATCAACACATATTTTCTATCCATGGAGTATGAGTTTTATATGAGTTTTTTAAAAACTGTTTCTCTATTCTGCAGAAGCGCTGCGATCGAAAATTCGAAAATTGAATTCGGATTGAAATGTGAAAATGAGGTATTTCCGGTTGAGTGGGAGAATCCAAGATGTCTGCATGTCGAGGGCCAAACAATATACCAATTACATGGGACAAAACTTTATTTTTTCAATAACTTAGAAAACAATTTTTTTTTAAACATAAGTAAGTGTATTTGGACATTATTTTTTATTTTCCAAAAGATATTCAATTAGATAAAAAAAATCGATTAAAAGAATTTGTAACGATTTCATTATTTAATTAAATAGCTTTTCAAAAATAATGTCCAAATACACTTATGTTTGAGAATGATTATTTTCTAAGTTATTAAAAAAATAAACTTTTATCCCATGCAATATTGGTATTATTGTTTTGCCCTCGGCGTGCAGACATCTTGACAGCTGACGGCACAACATGAAATACCTAATAGTCGAGGTTATATACTTCGAAAATTTACCTTTCTAAGTCTAACATTGAACTTTTGAACAGAGGTAAAAAAGAAAATTAAATTTATTAGAATGGCACGCTGGAAATAATAAAAAGGCTAGAGAGGCTGGAGAAGCTTACGTTAGTAAAAAAAATCGAAGTGCCATCAGTAAAACGTCCAGAGCCGGTAATATCAAATATAATATTCAAATATAATGAAATAAATAAATGAGCAAGAAATAATTATCAGAGCAAATGTAATGTTCTATTCCTATCCCCCAAAAAATCTAAATTAGATTTAGATATCTACACTTTCGGGGTCAATTGAGATACATGCGAAGTAAATGGAAGTAAAAAACCTCGATTATTTTGACATTATTTCATTCCGAATTACAATTTCGAATTTTCGATCGCAGCCCTTCAACGGAATAGAGAAGCAGTTAAAAAAAAACTCCGAGGCTTCAAATAAAGGAACACTGAAAAAAATAATTTTTAGAACCAAGAAAATGCATTTACTTGAATCCTATTTCTTAGCAACAAGAAAATATTCGTCAACAGTAGTAATTTTTATTTAAACCAGACACATATCTTTTATTGATATGTAGAAATGAATTCTTTGGCTATAATTTCTTGATTCAAATACATATTTCTTACATACAAGAACATTATTTCCTTGATTCAAAAGGTCTAGATTCGTTGAAATCTATTTAGTCGTTCAAATAAATATTTATTTTATTCAATGACTTTGATTCTTTGAATTGATTCGGATGCATTTGAATCAATTAATTGTACATACTTGAATTAAGGCTTTACCCGAGTCGAAATTTAGGCCCTACTTTGAAGCTACAGCTCCTTATTAGAATCTGCTTTGAATCATTTAAACCTATAGCCCCTACTTTAAGGTTTTTACTCCTAGAGAATGAAACATTAGAGCCTCCTTTGACTCCATTTGAAGCTACAGGCCCTACTTTGAATATTTAGAAGCTACAGTTGGAATTGTAATACAATTTTTATAAAATCTATTACCCTTTCGACTTTCGTGTTTAGAATGCCCAAGAACTTGAATACAATTATTGTCTTCCATCCATAGTGTAGCGGAACCTATTTGTATTTTTATGATTCAGAGCTTAATTAAGACTCATTTAATAAGGTTCACTAAAAATAGCGTATTATTTTAGGTTTACCTAGATAAAATAAAAATTACTTTATTCAAGTTCTTTGTCATTTATTGGCAGTGCAACGTATACCTGATTATCAATTTTCATAAAAATACAGACTTTCATAAGGTTTTCAAC
>CAKNWT010252819.1:0-11407 GCA_932066315.1 Andricus coriarius | reverse complement strand
ATATTCTTAAATATTCTGTTTGAATTAATTTTTCAAAATAAAAATCATTAAACATTTTTCCATGAATATTAAGACAATATTTATATTATGTGAAACCTTTCAAAATCGTTAAAAGCTTCAAAATTTGATTTAAAAACTCCTAACTATCTCCTCAACTTACTCGATTTTCTTCTGAATAAATACAATTTTATTTGATATTTACACATCGAAATGCAACATTTTCAGTTACAAACATTGCTAATATGAAAAAAAGCTTTTTTCCTTATTACAAATTTTCAAATTGAAGTCGTTAAAAATGATATATTTTAGACTGAAACAACAAATAGTTTATAAAGTTTCAATCGGAAGTTTACATTTGATTAACTACTAAGGCTTTCGAATTGAAACAGTTCAATTTTTAGTGTCAAAATCTGTAAATTGCTTAATTTTATCAGATTCAGAATCGCCCTGTAAAATCAATCAACTATTGTTCAATTTCAAATACATGAACTCCAATTCAATTTTCAAAATCATTAATTAATTTATATTTACAGTTGATTAACTTAAAACATTTGTTGTCAAAAAATTTCAGTTTCAAAAGATATTACTTTAAGCATTTAAAAAAAGGTAGAAGTCACAATTATTTTAAATTGCATTATATATCTTGTGATATGAAATTTGTGATTTTTCCAGTGATTGGATAGATTTTTCTTTTAAAAAGTTGTGAAAATCCCAGTCAAAAAATAAATTCACTGTCATTTCCCGCTCTCAAAAAATCCCGATCTCCTACTGGAAAATCTGGTCTATGGATTATCTAAATACACCGAAGCAGCATTCCAACTGGGATCGAGCTCATTCTAACATAAAACCTAATGAATTGGTTATCCTTCGTGAAAAGCCTCTCCCTCTTAGAAAATGGGATATGGCTCGTGTCGTGCACTGTCATCCGGGCCCTGACGACAAGGTCCGTGTAGTCACTGTTAAAACTGCAAAATCTGAATTAGACCGTCCAATTACGCAGGTGTGTTGATTGCCAGTATATTCTGATTATTTAGATAGTGATACGTAAAATTAGATCCAAGATGTGAATAGTTATTAGTTGTAATTTTAAATTGTACTTGCAATTTTAATTTAAACCACGATACAAATATTAAGTTAGATCGGTTATATAAGTTAGTTTCGGTAATGTTCGCAATTTCTCTTAGTCTATCGGAATCCCGTCCTCTTTTGAACTGTCTTGTCTGCGGGTCTTTAGATAGATTTTGTCGTGCTCATTGTCACATTTACAGATCTGAGAACTCATGACTCCTTGGTTCTTGTGTAAATCAAACCTCGTGGATTTTTACAATTATCAAGAGTGAAAGGGATTCATAAACTATGTGCTATGAAGATGCTGTTTTACAATAAAATTTATATTGTGTAATTGAGATAATTAAAAGTGTATCAATATCAACATTCCTTTCTGCGTTTGAGTTCATTTTAGTGATAGCTATTTCATTTGTGGTTACAATCCAAATTAACAATTAAATTTACAAACACAAAACAAGAAATTTAAAAATACTAAACAAGGAATATAAAACAAAAATTTACCTTCTTAAATTATTAATACCAGAAATGTTGAACGGTTACACTATTACCTATTATTCCAAGTACCACACACATACCCTATCCTGATCACAAGTGTTTAGACTGACCGTCAACTTTAATTATTTTATTCCGAGCTGTTGGTCGACTAACTAACAACTCTGAAAAACCACACGGTCCCTCAAATTTTCATCAATGACTACGCAGTGGCTCCCAAAATGGATAGCTAGGCGTTGGTCAGCATATAATAAAAGAAGTGCATTCCAAGTACTAGATGTCTAATGGTGTTATGAGCCCGCACATAGTAGATGTTACAGTAACGAGAAGACAGTTGAGCTGTCCTGAAATGCTAACTTGTAACAGGGAACTTTACCCTGTTGCAAAACAAAGGAAATTCTCACATATGTTTATTTTAGATTAACCGTGAAATTTTATACCATTTTTGAGGTTTCTGTGAGGTAGTCTCACCCTAAGTGGAACTACAGAGCTGCGCAACTCGAGAACCAATTCAGGTGTTCTTTAACGCCAAGCTCCTAGTACATCAGGTGTGAGGGATCTCGCAAATTAAAGAAATGGTAAGGAGTTGGATCGTCGAGAAAACGGGTGAATTCTATAATCAAGCTTGAGTTGGAGGAAAAAAAATGGTTTATTTAACCTTATTTACAAGGGGTTGGTGGGTCCTGCTGGCCCATAAGCGATTGTAAAGCTCGACGGCGTAATGAAGCCCGAGAGCAGGTTGATGATTCGTTAGGTAGCGTCAGGTTGGTCGAAAGATGCTTCCGAATGATTCAAGAGGCGCGAACGTGTAGTCGGATCACCGACGGGCGTGATGAGGTAAAACGGGGCGTTTTTGAAAAGGTATCGTCTACTGAATAGGTAGCACAAGGCTGACGCTCCAGGATCAGGATTTGGGTATTAGAACCAGGAAGTGGTACTCTCCCCACTCCTCGTCCTAGGACCACAGGGTCGTATGGTAGCGGGGTGCTTGTAATTTTGTTACAACCTCCCCTCCTCTCTGTTTGGGACGAGGTTTATTATTTTAACAGTTCCTCGCACCTATCCAGTTCCTCGCCGAAGGAAAGTAAGGATTCTTCCTCCGTGATGTCTAATTGTACATATGAATCGTCCTCTTGTTCCTCCTAAATCATTTGGCTGTCTTCTTCCTGTGTCAGTTTGTTGCTTCAACTGTTATTTTTAAGATGTTCTTAAATTTTTTATTTGTTTCTACCCAACCGCCTTCGATGTACTTGGTTTTTGTCGACCTTTCCACGACCTTGATGTCTTCTATCTTTTTCTTTCTGTAACATGATTCAAAAAATCCAACAACTCAAACAAAAGATAAAAATAGAATGCTAATTTTCTCCTAATTCGGTTTCTCATCGTACTTTAAATGAAAGTAAAGTCTAAAGTCTCGATTTTAACCATTTTTTCAGCTATTTAATTAATTTTTTTCTTATATTCAAATCTTCTCCATCCGGATTAATATCTTCTTTGGTTTTCCGCTTTCTTTGATTCTTGTGCTGAAAAATAACTTATCTCTAAAGCTTGATTTTATTTTTAATTAGAATTCTATCTTGGCCTCTTATAGCCGTATTTAACTTTATTTTTATCAGAGCTATCAAAATTATATCGTTTTATAAAATACAAATTGAATTTAGATATCAGAAAAGAAATGTTTTCATTATCTTAAATTTATATGTGACTGTTGTGTCTGCGAAGGGTAAAAGTAATTCTTCTGTCGTGTATGTGAATAAGTGAGAATATTTTATGGAGTTTTTAAATATTTTTAAATATTTTCACACATCTGTATCCCAGTCCGTGGACGAATCTTCTTTTTCTTCTTTTATCGGATATAATAGTTTTTGTTTTGCTTCGAGCTTTCTTTGTATTGTCTTTGTTACCTTCATTTTTCTTCATTCTTCCTTTCTCTGTTTCTTTCTTATAACCCTTTCTTCTTATAACTTCGCTTCTCTTCTCGCCATTGCAGCTACCTTTATATATTTTTCTAACAGTTGTTTTAATAATTTCCTCATTCTTTCGATTTCTTCTTCTTCTTTTTCTTGTTGGATTTTCAGTTCCACCCTTTTCTTTGTTGCTTCTTATTCCTGCGATCTCATTCTTTCTTCAAACTACTTTATTTTAATTTTTATTTCCTATATCTTTATTTTTTCCTCCTCTTCCTTTCTCCATCTTAGCATATCTAACCAGTCTTCCATAGATGTACCTCCTTTATTTAATCTTTCGACATCTATCATTCTCTTTATTTCATTTTTGTGTATTTTTTCTTCTAATCGCGCCCTTGCTTTCTCAATATCCCTTCCCACTTCTTTGTCTCCTCTTGCTTCTTTTTCTAATTCTTCATCTCTTATATTATCAATTGCTTCATGCATTTTTCTATCTATTTCCATTTTCTTCCTCTTGTCTTCCTCTTCCCGTCTGGCCCTTTTTTCTTCTGGGGTTTCTGAGAGTGGGGGTTGATTCTGGGTTAAACTCCATGCTCCGCACATGTGATTAAGAAGTTCTTACCTTTCTAGTGATTCCGCATTGCAATCCTGGCATCTCAAAGTCATTCTTGGGTCTATTTTTATGTAATTGAATGTTTTTCTGTTTTGTCTTGTTTTTGTAGATGTATGTGTTTGTTATTTGTTCATCATTTTCAATGGCGTAAAAATTCAAATTATTTACATGCATGCCATTCAAAAAAAATTCGAATTCAAACCTATCTTTTAATATCTTCAACATTTCAATTACCCAGTGATTTTCCATTCTTTGTTCTTATTTCGTAAATTTTTGGTGAAATCTTTGCCTCAATGAAAAATGGTCCTTCGAAATTTTTATTCTATTTTTTCGATTTTCCTTCCCCCTTAATTGATAACGTTTTATCGCTTTTTAGAATTTGTTTGCCGATTTCGAAACTTATCCGTCTACATCTGAGATTATAATATCTATATTGTGTTTCGTTCGCAGTATCTAAATTTGTAACAACTCCTTCTCTAATTATTTTTAATTTTTGCATTCTATTAGCCCATTTTTCGAACTTGTGTAACCTGTTGAAGAATGTTTACTCGTATTTAACGCAAATTGCAAATCATCTAAATTTGCATCCCATAAGTTATGATCTTTTTCCAAGTACGCTTTTATTGTCGTTTTAATTGATCTGTTACATCTTTCAGATGGGTTAGCTTGCGCCTGATATTTAGGAGTTTTTGAATGTCTAATGCCAAAAGTTCTAGTTAAATTAATTATTGATTTATTTATGTATTCTTTGCCGTTATCTGTTAAGAAAATTCTAGGTGTTCCCCATTCTGAAATTATACGCTTATGGAATTCTTTTTCAATTGACGATGCTAATTTATTTTTAACTGGAATTATTTCCACCCATTTAGTAAAAATATCAAGGAAAACTAGAATATATTGATTGTCATTGGTAGCGGACCCATCACATCAGATGCTACCACTGTCCACGGTTCTTCAATTATTCTTTTTCCCATTGAACCCATCTGATTATTTACTTCAAGTTTGATTCTTTGGCAAATGTCACATTCTTTTACGTATTTTAATGTGTCAGAGTACATCCCGGGCCAAAAATAATTTTCGGAAATTTTTGCATGAGTTTTTTCCATACCTAAATGACCTGCTTGTTTATTGTCATGATTGTCAATTAAAACATGTTCTCGTAATTATTTTGGTATCATTCATTTCCACGGGGTGCTATCTAAATTTAAGCTTGATTTCAAAGCTTCGGGTCTATAAAAATATAATTGACTATCACGTATTCTCCAGTTTGGATTTTCTTCTAGTTTATTTTTAACTTGTATCATTTTATTTTTATACCAATTATCTTAAATTTCTTTAAAATCTTTTGCCTCTGTTTCTACTATACCGGCTAAGATGTTTAAAACTTTTATTTAATTTTCATTCGACCTTGATAACGCATCTGGGAATAACCCTCTAAATACGGTCTAAATTTCCTTATTGCCCAGACTACTGCTGCTAAGCACTCTTCTTCCGAAGCAGAGTATTTTAGTTCTGCCCCATTAAGACCTCTACTTGCAAATGCCATTACAAAATTTTCAACGTTAATATTTTGTGTCAATGCGGCTCCTAAACCTGTATCACTAGCGTCTGTTTCGAGTTGAAATGCACTTCCAAAATCAGGGCAGGCAAGAATTGGTGCTGTTGTTAGTAGGTGTTTAATAGACGTAAATGCCTGTTCCTGTTTTTCAGTCCTTTCCCACTTTACTTCCTTTTTTAACAGCTTTTGCAGAGGTTCTATTATTTCTGCAAATTTCGGAATAAATTTCCTATACCATGAAGCCATTCCCATTAATCTTTGAATCTGTTTAACCGTTTTGGCCTTGGAAAATTTAAGATTGGTTTTGTCTTTTCGTCATTTACTTGTAATCCTTTTTCATTTACTTTAAATACTAGGTATTTTATTTCTGAACAACAAAATTCACATTTGTCCAAACCTAGTGTTAAACCTGCATTTTTAATTCAAGGTAACAAAATACATACGGTTTTAATCCTGGTGTTATTATTCTGTCCATCAGGCGTTGGAATGGAGCAGGAGCATTTGTAGATCCAAATGGCATTCTCTTAAACTGATACATTCCTTTGCCCGGGACAATAAATGCTGCTATTGGTTTAGATTCCTCGTCCAACGGTATCTGATGATATGCTGAACGAAGATCTATGTAAGACATGTGCCTTGCTGATCTTAATTTATCCAATATTTCAGACAATATAGGTATTGGATATAAATCTTTCTTTGTTACTTTATTAACTTTCCTAAAATCCAAACAAAATCTATATTTACCATCAGGTTTTTTTATTATTCCTCTTGGATTCGACCAATCGCTATTAGATGGTTCTATAATTTTCTCCTCTAAAAGTCTATCTACTTCCTCATACATAAATTCTCTTATTTTTGGTGATACATAATAAGATCTTTGTTTAATTGGTTTATGTCCCTGGAAATCTATTTTATGGCTAGTTAAATGTGTCGGTTTTAATTCTATTCCCTGATCTGTAACTTTTCTTTTAATCAAGTTTTCTAATTGCACTTGCTGTGCCTCATTCAATTTGACTATTCCTTCAGAAATTTCCTCGCAAGATTTTTAATTTTTCTTCCTTTCTATTTTTACGCGTGCCATATTATTATTTATTACCGCATTGTTTCTAAATTTGAACCATTTACTTTTTCTAATTGCGAATAATTTTTCTATTTTCGAATCATTTTTTCCTCATTTTTATCGATAACTGTTTTCAATTTAGAATCCTTTTTCTCTTTATTAAATTCCAATGAGCCTTTAAATTCTGTACCTAATTTTTCGTATATAAATTCGTATTATTTTACTCTGGCTCTTTATTATCTTCCTATCCTTGTTTGTTCTCTTGTCTACTCTCTCTCTCTCTAGTTGGACTAGCCTGCTTATCTAATCTACTGACGTCCACGCTGGTTCGTGCTGTTGTTATTTCGCTCGCCTTGTAGGGTTTAGGGTGTGGGGCTGCATGCCCCCGGACACTCTGTGCTGACTGGGTTGCTGGCGGGATCGAGTCTCGTGCATCACCTGTAAGGAGGGCTTGGGGTGGGGTGTATAGCGACACGGGAGAAGAGACTTCGCACGGAAGCAAATCTGTCTCTTTCACTCGTACGTGATTTCTCAAGCTAATCTTAGTTCGTAATTTTAATTTCATTTCCTCATTATTCCTACTACTATTTTCCTCGATATCGTTCATTATCGGTTCCTGCATTTTACTTATTTTTCCTTGTATCGCATACTTAACATTTGGTAATTCTGGTAACCACCAAATCTTTTTCTCGAAATCCATTTTTAAACCTAATCTTTCTATCATATCGGTTCCTATTATTCCTATTGATCTTCAATCTGGTACCAGCCTGAATAATAAGTATTTTTCTATGTGACCTACTTTGATGGGAATTGAAACTTGCACTATTTTCATAATTTGAATGTTTCTGATTTTTGTTCTGTCCTTTATTATCTTTTTTGTCTTCTGTCTTATTATTACTCTCTTCCGCCTTATATAAAAGCGCTGGTATTTGCGGAGACTTATTTGTTTGCTGTGTCTATGTGTTTCCTAAAAGCTGACGAATTGCATTTAATAATTGGCCCGCTTGGTTTTGATTTCTATAACCAATGAAGTTATTAATTGCTGATTCCTTTGGAATCCTGTATTATTTTGAAAATTATCATTATTTTTAAATCTTGGATTAAAAAATCTGGGATTTCCATTTGGAAATCTCGGTTGAAATTGGGGTTTGTTTTGTTGTTTTTGATACCTCGGTTTAAACTGTTTTTGTTGGTTTTGATCATAATTGTGTTTTTCATTTCTATTTTCATTTTCATTTTTCAGGTTATTTTAGTTTTCATAATTTCCTTGATAATTTTTATTTTTGTTATCTTTATTATCATCCTTATCGAAAATGCTTAGTTGCTGACCTCTAATTTTAGACTTTGCCAATTCCGTTTCCCATTCTCGTCACAATATTTCTAATTCCGAATAATTTGAAAAATAATTCTTTAAAATCTTCAATAAATTGGTCAAAATTTCGCCAATTATCTCTATTGACCTGAAACCAACTTAAAGCTTCTTCTTCAAAAATAGCATCTAAATTTTCTAAAATATCTATTTCATTAATTTTATAACCACGTTTAAATTTGGGTAAGCTATTTAAAAAATACGTAGGACTGTTTCCCGTATTATTTTTAAATTTTATGGGCCAGTTTGACGTTATTTGGAATGGTGTCTGAATCATTCCAAATGGAAAAAGAGTTGCTGGAATCTCATTACGATTATTTTCATTCATCTCTTCTCTGTCCCTACCGCTTTCTCTAATTCTATCCATTCTACTTTATCTTTCTGTTTCGAATTCAGGCAAGTTTCATTTTCTCATAATTAATTGCCTTTGCACCGGTATCGGTAACGAGTATCTGCCCCCGTGACCGCTGCCTCTACTGTTTGTTATTCTTGTCCTTGCATCGGTCAACGCGTATCTTTGATCGATAAATTCGAGTTATTTTTCTTCGAAATGAACCGTATTATTTCGTATCTTATTACTTCGATTCACTATTTTTTGTGTTAGGTGTGTAGGTAGCGAGTCCGTTAAAAAAAAGTGGGAGGATACGTAGGGATTTCATTTTTAACCCACCCATACCCCCCGACAGCGCCCCAAATATGACCCAAAAATAAAAAAACTACATTTTTACGTATTATTGTTACTTTTTAGCAATTTCCGTCGTCTTTTTCATGCAAATAATTACTAATGGACATTTGCAATATTACACATGACTCTTTGAACAATATTTAATTATTTAAACAAATGTAACTTATTTAAACAATTATTTATTCCCAAAAAATGTAAAAAATAATCGTATTTTCTGATTGAAATGTAATATTTTGTCATTGTTTGGAGAAGGATTTTTTGTTTTAAATATTGTGTAATTATTTAAACAATCACTTATTGTTTATTCTCAACATTTCTAAAAATTGACCCAGAGATGTCCAGTTTTTTCTAAAATTGTTATCCTATGCTACTTTTTGTTGAATAATTATTGTTTGGCTGCTTTTTACCGTCATCTGAAATTGTGGGGAGTTTGACTTAGTTATTGTCTCTTTAGTTTATTCATTCTCGGAAAAGGGGCTGCACCTGAAATAAAACTGTAAACTCTGCGCGTAGCTCGAAGGTCAGCGCCGAGCAGGTAGAATGGAACCTTTTCCCACGACTTTATATGTAATTGGATCAGGAATTTGTTTTCACTTTTATAATTATTATTTTTCCTCAAAGTTCAGTTCAGTTCAAGTTGACCCTTTGTGTTGAGAGGTTCCATTTTGCTAGTGTGAACGAGTCTCATGTTGGATTATGTGTGTTTGCCTCTGTGTGTGTTAATATTCGCTAGTGTGAACGAGTCTCATGTTGGATTATGTGTGTTTGCCACTGTGTGTGTTAATATATGCCAGTGTGAACGAGTCTCATGTTTGGATTATGTGCATCTGCCATTTTGAGTGGATTAATGTATGGCGGACTGGTTGTCATCCCAATGTTTTGAACGAGTCTCAGGTTGGATTATTTGTGTTTACCACTGTATGGATAAGGTAATTTCTGACTTACTCTTGTGATTACTATTTGATTTTCGGCTTTTTCCTCCACTCATGGAGTGGAGGTTTTTTATGCCTAGAATAAACCTCCACTCATGGAGTGGAGGTTTTTTATGCCTAGAATAAACTCTTTCCTTTGCAACTAGAAATTGGGTTGTGGTTATTTGAACCCCAATACGCTCCACTAGCAATTAAGTACCTGATCATTACTCAAACAATTGGTGCCCCGGGTGAGGAGTGGAGTATGTTGGGCTTTGGTGATTAATTGTTAGTTTGCGGTTATTGTAACCATCAATGGTCATGCATTGGAAGCAGGTGGTTCTTAATTTGAGTATTCTCTGATGAATTTGTAAACAAATAACCGGGTTATTTCACAAGAGGCCGGTTGGTTTATTGTCGTTTATTTTTGACATACAGTTTTCGTGTAAGCGATTTTTGGGTTTTTCTTTCAGGCATTTGATAGAAATGAAGTGAGGTCAAATGGATTAAGTGTGAAACACCCCTTGTTTAGCGTATTGTATGAATTCTTGCTACTTCTCTCAGAGAATAGTCTGGTCCCTCTATCCTTTTGTGACATTCAAACTAGTTTTGTGAGTAGCAATAATAAAGGTGGCAAAATGGCACCTGTCTCTCTGAAAAAACTAACGGCCTTGCAGTGTTCGCGATCAGCGGAGATCAATCGGATGCACACGCGTTTTGGGGAAACTCTCACTCTTAATATTATCGAAAGGCGTCTCAGTATGTATGATAAAATTTGGGACGATACTCGCGCGAACCTTGCCGAAATTGTTGTTCATGAACAAGCAGCTGCATACGTGTATGACCGATGATGTTTTCGCTCAGATGGAAACGCGTTATGAAATCGCTCAGAGTGACCTGTTACGGGTGTCAAATCGTATCGACGCGTCCTCATCGCGCGCTGGTGGTCGTTTAATTAGTAATGCAGATTAAGACGTGTTGGATTCAGACCTCAGACCTGCCAAGCTTCCAAAATTAGACTTACTAACCTTTTCAGGCCGATACGAGGACTGGGAGGATCTCTGTGACCTCTTCGCGTCCCTTGTCCATGATGCCCCGCGATTAGCAAACGTCACAAAACTGCAATATTTAAAATCTTGTCTCACTGGTACCGCGGCTGATCTAGTGAAAGACGTGACAGCAACAAACGCGAATTACGTAACCACTTGGCAGGCTTTGAAGACTCGATTCTCTAACCCTCGATTAATCGTTAGTATGCATCTTACTGCCTTGATGGATCTCCCACACATTAAACGAGAATCCGCGGTCGAATCGCCAGCCTTTAGTGATGAAGCACAGCGCATTGTGCGCGCATTGACTAACCTCGGTAGGCCGGTGCAACATTGGGACGTTTGGCTTGTGCACATTTTTAGCGAGTCGTTTAGATCCCGAATCTAGAAGGCTCTGGGAAACAGATCTTAGCATAAAGGATCGCCGAATCGTTGCAACGGCGGCCGCACCTGCAGTGGAACCCTTTCCGATGCAACATTTCACAAAATTCAGTGATCTCGTGGAGCTTCTTGAGCAGCGGTCTCAAGCACTTGGTATGATTGCTGCCGAGACAAAAGCTAATAAAGGTCCAGCATACAGTTCAGAATCTTATGTCGAATCAAATAGAGCTTCGAAACGGACATTTCATGCGAGCACTGGTTCAGGCGTGAGAAATGCCCGCGCATCTGCTCAGAAGTGTTCACTCTGTTCCGAG